>BGPR01000090.1:1664539-1698912 GCA_013235015.1 Araneus ventricosus | reverse complement strand
GCGTCTCCGCTTCGGAACCGGGAGGTCGCGAGTTCTATCCCGGGTAGTGTTTCGTGCTCTTTTTTTTGCTATAATTTGCAATAAGTTTGCACGGCAAGCTTGTGGCAAGCTTGCTGCAAGTTCGTTTCATGGTGACTTCGGAGCTTTCGTTAACTTGCTGCAAGCTTGCACTCTTGTCATGACAAATTTGTGGCAAACTTGCACTCTTGACATGACAAATTTGTGGCAAGCTTGCTGCAAACTAAAATTGCTATCTGGGGATATGTCATCAAGTATCGTCTGCCCCCATCCCCCATTTTTGAACGAAATCGAAAAAACATTTCACCACCATACATTCTCTATGGGGAAAACATTTAGACAGTTCGCCAGCCACAACCACCCGACGGATTTCGGCAATTTTTTATTTCATATGAAAGCTTATGACGTTTAGATATGTCATCAAAGGTCGCCTGCCCTCCACCACCACCCATTTTCGAACGAAATCGAAAAATCATATAGACTTTCATGCCGAAATTCGTGAGAAAGTTATACAAAATATTACAACTAGGTGTGGTTTATTGAAAGATTTTACAATTTTAAAGGAATCTGTTGTCTACAAAGAATATGAAATATACTAAGGTTTTATGGTCTGTTCCACTGACCTTCATGCAGTATTTAAAACTGAAAATAGTAGTGGATAAGAGCCTCGAAACAGCGAGATGGCAGGGGCACTGCTGAGCAATGTAGGTGCTGGCCACGAACCCGCCCGGAGGGCGTTGAGAGCGGCTAGCGTTTGTGTAAAAAAACAATTTATTGAGATCTTTATACTTTAGGTAGAATTACTATGTACTGTGTTTTCATTTATCGATTTTGGATTGTTGATGATAGTCTATTGTATTGATTTGAGATTGGAACTGTCGTATTGGAAGCAGTCAAATCGCAACTGATATAAAAGATGCAGAACAATTAAAGTTTAATCATAGGTTCTCCATTTTTAAACAAATTATTACATCATTTCGACACACTCAAAGGATGCTTCCAAAAGTAATGCTTCTCTAAGAAGTAATTTATTAAAGTCTTTTTACTTTAGGTAGTATAATAATTTAGTGTGTTTACATTTATTAATTCTGAATTGTTGGCGATAGACTATTGCATAGACAGAATGAGATATTTTATCTTATATCTCTATAATAAAATATTTATTAAAGTTTTTGGTGTTCAAACTGAATCTTTTGCCACAAATTTAATCAGTATGCAAATAAAAAATTATATTTTTCATAAAAATCAATTTTACACTAAATAGGGCTTTTTTTTTTCATTGAGAACAACGGTAAGTAATTTGTTTTATATTTTTAGGTATACAGAAAGTTAGAATGCATATTATTTCTATAAGAATTAACAATTAAAAATGCTAAAGAAGAAAATATTAATAAATAAGAAGAAAATATTAATAAATAAGAAGAAAATATGAATAAATAAAGTAACAAGAAGAAATTGTGTACAATCCAGTGACGTACGGTGGTTCTAAAACCTACTGAAGCAGTCAAATTTTTAGTCCACATAATGAGTAAAGTATTATCCATACAAGAAGAGAGTATGAATCATCTACAGAAGAAACAAGTAACTCATAATCGTCGGGTATTTCACTCTGCGTTTCTCTTCTTTGAAATAACATATGCTGTATTTTTATCTTTTTATTTGATTTAATGCCCAATTTCTCGATTGCATGTTTTGAAATATAAGAGTATTGATGGTTGTGTGTTAGTTGTGTGGGGTTTAATGGCGCAAGAGCCATTCCTGGATAAACTGAACCAATCAAATGGTAAATATATGAGTATCGAGATCCGCTATCAATCAAAACTCTGAGCAGTGGCGAATCCAGCGGGGTGGGGCCTATGGGGCTGAAGCCCTCCAGAGCTAAGCCAGAATTCTTGATTTTATTTAAAATCACTAGAACTGTTTGCTCTTAATTTCTCTTCTTTTTTTAAAAAAAATAACAATAACGTGAAATTGCTTTCTGGCTTGACAGGTTCGAAAATTTTCCTACTTTTCTAGTCATTCCACTTGTCACATTGGCACGGTCGAAGACATTTTTTGGCTATTCATTTCATTGTATGTTTTATTAAATTATCGAAAGAATTGTGTTGTTCTTTATGATTCTTATTGTCAGGTGAATAATGTCCGTTAAGTTAAAGTGTTTTGGTTTGAGTAAGCCACGAGGTTTGACATTCATCACGAGAATAAGAAATTTTTTTGACCCCCCAGAACCAAATCCTGGATTCGACACAGACTCTTAGAGATGCTACTTTGCCATTTGCACTTATTTTTGCAATTAGAGTCATACAGAAATCCACTAATGGACTATTGAAACCACTATATTTTTCTTCTGTTAATCCTAGAATCTCTAGAGCTCTTATCTTTGTTTTTAACTCATCATATTAGTGGCGATTTTTCTTAGAGGCCCTCACCTCATTCCTCAAGATTCGGGGAGGGTGGGGCTCAAATCTGTTCGACATACATCACGGTTCTGAGCCGACGGTGCATTTATGACTTTGGGTAAAGGGAAGGGCCTAAAAATAATTTTGTGCTTGTTGCCCTATATTGTAAAAATCCGTCACTGCCCCAGATAGCAATTTTAGTTTGCAGCAAAGTTGCAGCAGTCTTTCTCTGCAAGTCTTCAAGCTCACAGCAAGTTTGATACGGCAAGACCGCAAGTTCATAACAAGTTTGAAACAAGTTTTCAGAAGCGACGAAGTCACCATGCGGCGAACTTGCAGCAAACTTGTCACGTCAAGTTCATTGCAAACGAGTAGGAAAAAAAGAACACGCATACGAACCTCGGTTACCAACCTGTCGCCTTAACCACTAGACCAGCGAATCCTCGCTTGGCGAATATAGCGAGGATTATTATAAACAAGCTACACGTTATTTTTAAATATCTTCTTGATTTAATAATTTTTTTTCATTTTGAGAATGATTTGAAATAAAAGAGAAAGCGATTTTCACTAATAAATACATTTTGCTAGTGGAATAAATTGTGAAATTAGGGTTCAAAAGTAATCACTTTTAAAAATATGGGACACAAAGTAATTTATTATTTTTCAACAAACATTGACTGTTTTTTGGGTTTAATTTTAATTTTGTTATGAACGTTAAAAGTTCAACATTAAGAAAAAGGCAATATAGTTTTCTTTAAAGTGCGAGTTCTATATTTAGTAAAAGTTGGGGTGGAAAATTTTTCAAAAGTAATATTTTTTATAAAAAGACCTAGTTAGTTTTGTTCAAATTATCATTGATTTGTTGAGTTAATAAAAGAAGGACGGTCTGTCAGATGTTATTCAAAATCGGATGTTTTTTTTAAAACAGAGACAAAGAATCAAAACCAGCTATATACAACTGTATCCAGGTCGTGGTGTGTAAGTGTGCTGTATCAACTTTGCGACAAAATTGTTTTGCAATCGTAGTGTGTAAGTGTGTCGTATCAACTTCACAGCAAACTTGTTTTGCAAGTTGGTTGGTCGATTGCTGTGTTATTTTGCAGGAATTTCGCTGCAAACTTGTCGCGTCAAGCTTGTGATGACAAGATATTATCCAGAAAAAATCACACTTGCTGCAAATGTGCATGCTATCTGGGGCATTGTACAAAGCTGGAAGATCTGTTTTCGATTGTTCTCCCAGATAGCAAAGAAAGCTTGTCTAAAAGGTTTTGGAAACCTTGTCGTCAGCAAGGGTAAAGGGTTGTCACAAAAGGTTTCCATGACAAGGGTTGAACCTTTCGGCAAGGTAGCGGAAAGGTTCGCTAGTCAACAAGAAACAAGGTTTTTTGTAAGACTTCCCCAAGCTTTTATTACAAGCTTGTTTCAGGTCTTTTCAGAAGGTTGTTAAGAGCCCTCCTTCGGGGGAAAAAATAGGACACCCTCCGAAGCCGCATTCCTACAAAGAGGAACCCCCATTTTCACCCCTTTTCAAAGCCGTATTCCTACAAACTTCAAATTCCTCCGAGCCGGGGATCGAACCCGAGTTCCTAGAGTTGGAAGGCAAACGCAATACCCGCTATACCGGACTGAGCTACACACGATGGGACAGGTGGTTCATGAAAATCTTATCTACGTCAATTTTGCGGGAATGGCTTCCGAAACGGTTTGAGCGGAAATGTTTTCACGGACTTGTCGTTCAAACCTTGTCAGTGAGGTAGTTCATAAAAAGCTTTCCTATGTAAACCTTGCGGCAATGGCTTCCGAAAAGGTTTGAGCGGAAATGCTTTCGCGGACAGCCTATGGAAAGTGAAATGACAACCTTTCAGCAACCTTCTTTGCTATCTGGGTTGTAACTACGTTTTCATAAACATGGACACTGGTATCTCGCATAGATCTGCATTTTTGAGTTTATAGGACATTTATTTACACATAAATTTTTTTACAAAATTTCGCTTCATTTTCTCAAGAAAATTTGGTGCATTCTAACTTTAATCATTTAAATATAGCTCAAGTAAGGAATTCAAAGTTGTTTGTAAGAAACTTTGGATATATTAGAAAAGTATAAATAAAAGTACTTGACTTGCACTGGGAAAATAATATAAATGTGTACAAATCTGAATCTACTGAAAAAAATCCACACACTTAAGAAAAGTAACGAAAAAAATTATTTATATTACTTTTTTGCCCATAGACAGTATTACACATATAGACACATTACCGAAGGAATAAATTTTCTTTTCTTTATGTAATTTTTCTCGTTTACTATTAAAGAAATCACTTTCATTTATCTTTATTTTAACGCCAATACAGACAGATACTTTTAACTTGCAATTGCACATTTTATGCGGTTTTCTCTGTTTCCCACTTTTTTTTGGCAGAACAACTGCATTTGGGTTTGCGAGATAAAATTGAAAATAAACACTATCGCATTTTCAGCATACTAATTATGCAAATATTCAGTACTGAAAACAATGTAAAGATAGCTAAGAAATTGAGTGAATTTACGTCTTTCAAAGTTTCTGGAGTTTTCTTACACTACGCCAAAAAATGAAGGTATTTTTTGCGTTCTTCACTCACACTCTTTGCTGACTGAAAATACAAATGACACATTTTTTCTAACCATTTATCGCTAACTTCCGAAGAAACCGAAATCCAATCAGTATGAATCAGGCATACCATTAGAACCCATAAGAAACCCTGCAGTGATATTCGATTTCGAACTATCTTCCCTTATCTCCCACCCTATCGAGACACACATTTGTGTCTCGGTAGGGTGGAAACTCTAAACGAGCTTTTAATTTCACGATAAGGGTCTTGGTCAGCAGATATCTGAAACATAATATTATTTGTTACTTTGTCGCAGCTTGAGGCTTCTGGGTTGTAAAAAAGAGTGCATTCTTAAGATTTTCCCAAGCTTTGTTGAAACCATTTCAATTTTTTAGAGTCTTGGGAAGAAGAGCTTTAAAAAAACCCCTAATTTTCTTTTAAATGCAACCAACTTATTCCTTAATTTTGCACCCCCTTGTGATTGCGCCCAGGGCACGTGCCCTTCCTCCCCCACCCTAGTTACGCCCCTGCTAATATTATTATTTATCTTACTGTATTTAGATTATGGCGTGAAAATTTCATCTTACTGCCTTTAACCGTCACTATGTTTTTCTTTTCAGTGTCGGTCGGGTAATATGGACCATGGGAGTAAAACATACTTTTTTACAAAAAAATGCCTAAGTTTAACAAGAAACCTAAAGCCGAGGGTCGAGAAGAGTGATTTGGGGATGCCATGAAACTTTCAATTGCAAGAGGGGGGCGTGGTGGCCTAGTGGTAAGGTAACGGCTTTGGGGCCGGAGGACCTCTGACCCGAAACGCGATTCCACCAAGTCGCCAAGTTTCCTTAAGTGGCCCATACTACCCACTGTTCCGCTATCCTTCTAGGCCATCTGCTTTAAACTTTATTTTGTGACGTTGTGTAAAGATGTATTTAGGGTCCCAGTGCAAAGATTTGGTTTTCTAAATTTCTATAAGTTTTAATAAATTTTCTTCTGACCCCACTCCCTATCGAGAAGAAAAACGATGGAAGAAAATGAACATGCACAAAACAAAATACACCATCATTCGCAGATTCGACCTTACAGGTTCGAAGGAGGTCCGTGGGAAACACGTTCCATTTTGAACTGCGAATCCCTTTGTTTTCGCCGACAGTATTTGGTTCGCAATCTCCATCTACACCTGCGAGTCAGCTGTTCGCGAACCAATTTTGCTCGGAAAAAAAGGAGCCTAAAGGAGCCGTGAAAGCAGCGGCGTACCTACATAAGATGGCGCCCAGGTCAAATGCCTAAATAACGCCCCCCTTTGCCCTTATTTTAAACTGCAATCCACAAATCTCCCCCCCCCCAGCAGAAAATTTATACCAGGGAATGCTAAGATTGAAATTGCAATTAGAATGAAATAATAACATATAAAACATTTTTGAACTAATATTTTATACCCGTCTTTGGCGACCAGTTGGTTCACACATCAAATTAATCGTATTAATTTCGTTATGTCAAACAACTTTAATAGTAACACACGCAGGAAGAAAACAGTTGCCCCCATTAACTGTAACATATCTAAAAACGATAAATTCTTGGCGATAAAAAGTATATCTGATATATATATATATATATATATATATATATATCAAAACCAACATATAAACTAAAATAAAACTCAAAACAGTAAAGGACAAAATGGCTAATATATATATATATATATATATATATATATATATATATATATATATATATATATATATATATATATCTTTATATATATATATATATATATATATATATATATATATATAACGAAAGATTTTTTTAGTCGTTAAATTCACACATGGTTCTGGTGTTTACTACAATAATTGTATTCATTAAGGGATTAGAAAACATATATTTAATTAGTTACATATGATATAAATGAATGGCTAAAGATATTTTAACACTTAAAATAAAGATAATTGAGATTTTCTTACGAAATACACATTTAAAAATATCTATAGTTTTAAAAACACGAAAATCTCCTAAGTAATTCATGTACACTTAATAAATATAAACCCGAAAAAAGTTATCTTATGTTAAAAATCAAACAGACACAGATAGAAAAGACTTATCAAACTTTCATAGATTAAGAATAAAATAACATTTTTGATCAAAAAGTTATATAACAATCTTTTTCAACAAAATAAAAACAACTGATTTAAAGATTTAATGAAACAGTGAAATAGATTTGTCTTAAATTAATTAAAAAATATTTAAATTAGTCTTAAAAAAGTCTTAAATTTAATAAAAAACCGCTGTTGAAAATTAGGTTTAAAAATAGTTTTAAAAATTTGTTAAAATTTCTAAAAAATTTCACACCAACTAAATTTACATGATTGAAATGATAATTTTTGGAACTTTACGATGGTGTAAAATTTATTTTTGTGCGATAATGTTTTCAGAAGTTATCACCAAAAAAAAAAAAGAATCGGAATTTAGCTTACTTTTTAATTAATTAAAATTCTAATTAAAATTTCGAAAAAATCGCTTCGAGGTGCACATTCTCACCCTCCCAAATGTATTCGGGCCGAATTTGGAAACGTTAAGCCAAACGGCCTGCCCTCGCCACGGACAAACAGACAGCAGGGACACACAACAGCTTTTAGTATTAGTAGAAATAATCGCACAATGGGACGGCTCTCTCGTCTAAAAGGCATCAGAAGGACATATATCGAACAAGTTTTTATAAAAATTATGAAATAGTTTCGAATTAATTTAATGAAATTTTGCTAAATTCACTGAGAAAATTTCATACATTATTACTTTAACCAATTACAAAGGGTTTAAATAAGAAATTTGAACAATTATTCGCGTGGAAATTTTGATATTTTAGAAAAAAATAAAATAAATATCCAATCCATTGATCTCGTACTTAAAACTTAAGACAAAATGTATACAAATAACTTAATCCACTGAAAAAATCCCTCAAATACGAATAATAATGAAAAATTATATACATTACTTTTTTATTCCTAGAAACTTTAAATATTGATAACTTGGAGAGGATTCCCTTTGCACTTTACCAAACAAGCTGAAATATTTCTTTCCATGCTTTACCCTGCTCTTGGAAAGTAGGAATAGCACTTTAATCCTAATTATTTGTCACGAACTTCGGAAAAGCCAATAGCCAATCAGTATGTATATAGAGGTTATAATATTTTAGCTTCAACCATACAGTGATAAACCTTTTGTCGATAGAATATCCTCCCTTGAATAAAACGATCTGAGGATGTTCAAGTATACCTCCTCGCCCCCACTGAGACACAAATCTTCGAAAAGGACCGTAATGAGTTTTCTCAGCAAGGGTTTGGTGATCATATCATTGTAACAGAAACTATCTACTATTTTGCTTTGAGAAACCTAGCGCGAGTTGGTTCCCAGTCTGTAAAAAGGACTGGATTCTGGTGTTTTCCCATACTTGACTGGAATCACCATAATTCTTAAGAATCCGGGGAATGAAAGAGTTTAAAACAAACGTACTTTTCTCTTATATGTAACTAATTGATTTCTCAATTTTGCGCTCCTGGTAATGGCGCCCCATGGCAATCGCCTTACCTGCCCCATAGTAGTTACGCCACTCCTTGAAAGCAGTTGTTTGGAAAAAATACTACATATATATATCAATAACCCAGAAGAAGAAATACAAACCAAATCAACTTCATCTATAATTTTATTATTTCATATCAACTGGTTTATTTGCACAGTATTTGAATTGAATAGGTAATATACACTAAGAACAGAAAAACTGTTTTACAAGCTGTACAGAAAAACACATTTACGATATAGATAAGCCAACATGAAATTTTTAGTTAAAGTAATACATTCAATCTTCATAGATTAAAAACTTCATTATGGACAATCATATTTCAACAATTCTCTAGTTGTAAATCTTCTCTTCTTCCTTAAGCTGTACAGTAACAAGGATAAATTTGACTTTCGTTCAATTTTATCACTTACAACGTTTACTTTTAAAAACGAACAAGCTAGAAAATATTTTCATAATTTCAATAAACCTTCAATTTTTTTCCCATAAATACCTATAAATTCTTTAAAAGGATGAAGTTTTCATTTGTAATTCATTAGCAACTGTGTTTTGAATCTTTCCAGAAAAAAAATCTTTCTGTGATATGTCAATTTTAAACTGAGAAACAAACTAATAACGAAAGAAAGAAGACGAATTGAGTGAATATTTCCCCAAATTAAGAAAAAAAACTATTATCCAAATGCTTTTTCATTTTTATGAGAATTTTATAAAGTGAAAACCAGCACAAAGGTGCTCTCTTCGACTGCTATATTTTCTGTGTAAAATAACTGGTAGTCATTTTTTATAAGCATGAGTACTTTGAAACAATAAATGTTGAAATTTCATAGGGTTGTTTTCTTAATTCTTTTTTGTTGAAAAGTGCACAAAAATAGTAACTGCTCTCTTCGTTTCACAGAGCAAACTAATGTAATCACAGAATGGGGAAAATAACGGTTTCTTTAATAATAAATTGCTTCACTGATTAAAAAATGTGAAGGGAGAAAGATGAAAAATTAAGCTTTAATATATAAAAAAAAGTTTCTTTTATCTTCCCTAATTCGAAAATCATTTGTCTGCATTAAAAATTGAAAATTTTCAGTTTCCAGATTTTAAACAATTAAATTTCCTGGAAAATGTTTTATAAATATACGATATAAATTTCCAAAATTTAGTACTGGAAAAATATTTTCTCAGCAGACTTTCATGTATATAAGAACTTTTAATATTTTGCAGGCAAAAATAAATAATATTGCGATATTAAATAGGGATATTTCTAAGTGCATAGCTCTTTCGTGTTGAGAAGTGCGCCTAGCGAAACCATGCATTGTTTACTTTACTATAGAGTTATCTTCAAAATCTAATTTACTTCACAGAACTAAAAGCAGTTTCTTTTATTACACGTCGTTTCATGCAAAAAAGTGTCAGAAGAAACCTAACAAACAAAAACGTAAGCTTAAGTTAAGAAATAACATTTTTTCTATCATCCTTTCCTTTCTAATTTTTTTATTCTAAAATAATTCTTGTACATCAAAAATACTAAAACTTTGAACTTAAGCAATGATGTTCATTGATAAAAATTTTTTAAATATATATCTGAATTTTTCAAAATTTGCAGTTGGTTCTCGGTAGTTTTTCATGCCCTTTTAAATATCCTCGGTGACTTATTTATACACCTGAAAAAATCCTGAATTAACTCCATTAATCTTAGATATTATTTTTGTGTTTATTTGTATAAAAATTCGTGATGAAACTTCGCAGTTAATAATGAAATAATTGCATTCGATTGTTTAAAAACAAAATGTGTTGCAGATGAGGGTAGATTTAGTGTAACTAAAATAAAAGGACAGCTAGAAATTAAAAGGGACTGGCCCCTTATTTCCAGTTCTAAATTTATTTTCCCACTAGTGAGTAATATAATTTATATTGTGAAAGTCTTTCTTTTGCTTCTTGATTTATCAACTAATAAATTTAAAAATATTTTTCAAAAATAAACTAATAGCATTGAGCCTGTTTGTGAAACCTTCTTTCTTATGGGCCAATATAAATAACATGAAACTGAAAATTAATCTACTTCTTTTTATAAAACTCAGATTTTCAGCTATGCAACATTATTATTTAAGGTATTATTTATCATATCCTATTCGATAACTATTAGCTGCTGAAAATTAATTCTTCATCATAATAATGTAGAACATCGTAAATTTACTAAGAATACTGAAAATTCATCTTAAAACTATGCAATATCTTTTATTAAAAATGATTATATAGATTTATAAGGATTTAGAAATAATAGTTAAGAGAAAAACATTTAATAATAAAAACTTTTTTATAGAATTGATTTATTTGAAGGGAAATCTGGGCATGTTGGAGTGATTTCAATGAATCAGTTCATAAAATTTTATAACATTCTCATTAGAACCACACAACATTAAGCAATTAATTTTAGTTTCTGATACGGAAATTGTTGTTTAAAATATTCATTTAATAAAATACATTCCAAGCTTAATACATTTTTACAAAATTATCTTATTATATTTTGATATTTTTTAATGAATATATTATATAATTTTGTCGAACAATCTTTTAAAATATGAAAAAAAATGCTTTTAATCAGCTAAAGATACGCAATTAGTCCAGAACAGAATATAGTTCAGCATAATATTTAAAATTTGATTACACAGTAGTTATGTAATTAAGTTGACTGTAGAATGTGTTAGCTTTTGTTATATTTTTCCATTTATAAATAAAAGATAAATTTCAATATTTTTTGGTAAATTCTGTTGTTAGTGTTTAATATACGCGTTGTTATTTCTTATGCTCGGGATACGAAATTTTTTTTAGAAGTCAAGATATATAATTTTAATCTTATAAATCTTAACATTATTTTAAATCGTTTATATAGATTTTGTAGGTATAATTTATGGTTAACACAGATTTTTGTGGATGTGCGCATATATTTGAAATCGGTAACTATCAAAGACAAGTAGCAGTAGAAAAATGTGCTTGACGTATTAGCAAGTTGCAAGAAAAGGTGTGAATGAATTCAGCAGTAGTAGACATTTTTGTCAAGTCTGGCTGTAATTAAAAAAATATTCTACGTCATCATTATCAGGAGAAAACTTCCTCTGAACAAAGTCTACCGAAAGCTTACCTCAGCAGGAGACATCTGATTAAGAATGAAAGCAAATGGCTGCAGGTTAGTTTCACATTAGCCCACAACAAAACAATGGTTCGATCGAAATAATATCTGTCGCTTTATTGCTATCCGAATGCAGCTGTATATGGCGCCTTTTCAGCACCAAAATTGGGAATGACTACAGCGAAGTACTCTCCCGAATAGCTGAAAGAATTCTTTTGAATATTCTGAGGCTAACACTGAAACTAAGCTGTCAGACATTTTGATTCGATGGTTCAACTTTAGAATATTTATATATGTATCTCTATATATTTTCAAAAGAGGATCTGAATAAGGCTAACATGCATACCAGTATTTTTCGTACAAAATGCAACTGCGCTTACACTATACTATGTGTTTCTACCATTGATATAAACCGTAATTGCGCTTTTTGAGAAGTAGCAAGTTGTAGCAATGAAATGTCTAATGCATTTTCTCTAGACCAATGAGAAGAGAAAGTCATGAAAACTGTAAAGCTGGAATGGAAAATTCGAACAATTTTCTACATTTCTATAGTAGGCTGAAATAGTTCAACACATTGTCTAATTTGTGTTATATAATAACAGCAACGATAATAATGCGTAATTAAATAGGATGACCAGATAGAGTAATGTCTGCTGCCGAAGAAATTAAAAATGATATGCTTCAATGCTTTTTGACTGTCAATTTAATATTCATTAAGAATGTTATAAGAGATGGTTCCCGGACGAATATTTATTCCGGGATTCCGTTATAGTTTACATTTGTAGAACTAGATTTAAAATTACCATTTCTTGACAAAAGATGACTCTTTTGCTATGAAAACGAAATTTATTTCAATGAAAAATGTATCTGTTGTAGTTCTAAATATTTGTATATTTCTTAACTCGTTGGGTATCTATAACAGCATTTTATAGCTTATGTATGCAGCGGATTCAAAAGTTGTAATTCATATTCTGAAAAGAAGGGGAAACCAACAGTGAATAGCAAATTTTAGAAGCAGTTTTCATCAAGTGCGTTTTAAAACAAATTCATATTAATGATATATGAAGATTAGAAGACTTAATTAACTGAGTTTAATTTCTAAAATCATAAATTAGTTTTTTTTAAAGTAATAATAAAAGTTTGATTTTTTTGCTTCCATCGACAAAGGCCATTTTTGTTAGAAATAAAATAGTTTTCTCTTTATGAAGCATAGTCATAATTTATTTCGGTAAATTCAATGAAAAGTCATCGCGAGAGAAAAATGAATTCTGAAATCCGGTCATCCTACATGTAACGACATTATTCTATACGTCTTCGTTGACAGCAGAAGACCTATGGAGGTGAATGAATCTTTCAATAGCTTGTGTGAAAGTTTCTTCCTTGATCTCTAATTTGTGCTGCTCGAAAAAAAAGCACTACATCTTAGCCATATCTTTTCGATCTAACTAAAGAAAAACCTAAGCTTGAAAAGAATTGTCTAAATTACGTTTTTGTGAGTAATTATAGTTAAGTGCGAAGTAAAGAAAAGCATTTCCTTAGTTCACTGACCGAACTTCTCGAGTTTGTCCTCCTTCGGTTGAAATAAAAAAGTGAATCTTTCAAATTAGCAGAGATCAGTGATTTTCAACCTTTCTGAGTACTTTTACCTCTGGAATCAAGAGTTCCGCAATCTTTCCCAAGTGTTAACTTCTTTAAGAAATAGTAAGCAGATTGATACCCTTAAAGAATAATGGATCATTTAGAGACCTTTTCAGCAAATATGAAAGGAATTCGGTATGTTATTTTTGTTAGATAAGTTATCATTCGTCTGATCGCCATCTGCAGATATGTAGCAACTCAAAGGTTGAAAAACACTGATTTGAAATGTTCGTGAAATTCACTGAGCAGATGGTTGATTCGAAGTCATGAATGCTCGCCACAGCGCCCTTACCTCTGAAGTCAGGATGCAAATAAGGGTTCAGAGATGTCAGAATATATCAACTCCTTCACAATTATTGTTTAAATACCCTTTGGTAAAAGAGAAAAGAAAATCTAACAGTCTTCGAATTCCTGTCCAATCTGGCATTAAAATATGATTTTTCATAGAAAAATTCGACTCAGTATTCAGGTAACAAAGATGAGGAAATCGGTTTCAATGGAAGACAAATGATATTGAAGATAAAATAAAGAATAAAGGCAAACGTGGATCCACAGAAGAGCTCGTAACAATTATTTCGATATTTTGAAAAGCGATTCATTTGTGTTATATTTAACAAAATTTTGTTTGCAAAATTTATTTGTGCGTTTTTGTGAGATTAAAAGATGAATAAAAACAATGAGCAGAGTCAACAATTCTATAGTTGTCTACTAAATCGGAATAATTTGAAAATCTTTAAATGGAATCGATTTTTTCCGACTAACAGTCAAAACAACATAACACCAAATGAAGTGAATTGATAACATTGATATCGTCCCTGTTCCTTAGGATTAACAGTTGGTCACGGCATCGCTTAATTGATGCTGTATCTGTTGAAGTTCCTGATAGCACAGTAATAGAATAGACATCAGATCTATGCTGTAATAATAGAATAGATATTAAAAGAGTGCACTTTGATGGTCAAGGAAATCAAAGTACTGTCGAATCAACAGACATTCATAGCATTAGGAGCATATTAAAAGTATCAACAGTTCTAAAAGCAACTTGATTGGAAAGCCATACCATCCAGTTTTCTTCTAATAGAAGAGAAGTCGATGATGTCTCGATATACTCATGTCATTTTCGAAAGAATTTCATTTTCTGATTTATATTCGGTTAGGGTGTGGTGAAAGGGATTTTTTATAAATAAGAATCTTCTTTGGAACTTAATACTGCACGAAGAGATTCATTTATAAATATTAGGCGGAATTCTGGATGCATAGTTTACAAAATGAATGCATATAAATCCATGTCAACAAACTAAATTTCACATTAAAATACAGCTATAAAAATAACACACAGCTTTATACTTGAGACATTCATAAATATATTATGTATTCACAAATCACTTGATTTTTCATTGCATATTTAGAATAAACAATCTCTTCTGATTCTAGTTGCTTACTGATAGCTAGCAGTTTTCTTTTGCTAAGATTCAGTGGTGATCGCTGGTAAGGATGCAATAATATGAAGATAAACAAATAAGCTCTTTATAGTAGCACTAGAATATTCGTTTTTTTATCTGAAATTTATTTACTCATCTGGAACTCATGTAGATTGTGTTATCGAGACATTATCGACCTATCGTTTCTGCTACAATCGTTCTCAAGACTTGTTCTGCCCTTAAAGAAATTAAAACTGGATAGGAATCTTGAACTGATTCAGCCAGCAAGAATAAAAATTTCTTTTCATAGTCTAAAGTGCTTATATGTAAGGCACCTAAAGTGTAAAGCGAACTGTGCATAGCATTTTTTAATGAAATGATCTCATTTTCGACTCTCAGTTAATCCTCCGATGTCATCAGATAAAATAAAATCGTCCTTTTAGTTCAATCAAACCTGCTTGCTCGAAAAGGCATTCAAATAATAATGCAATGCACCATGATACACATTTAGGCACAAACGCTGCTCGTCATCTCTGCCGTCACAGGATGTGCGAGTGAAGAAGTGAATTCCATCCCGCGTAGTTTTTGTAGTTCCGTTTCAAATCGGAAATTTTTGCTTTGGAGTTGGCCTGTAGGAATGGGCTGCTTCTAAACAGGGTGAATCCTCCCTGAGGTAGAGCGTCTCAGCAACAGAACAGGCGAAAGAACAGAAATCAAAAGAGAAGGAAATGCAACTGCATTTTGATCCCAATGATGCTTGCTGAGAAAGAGTTGTTAAACACCCTGTTCTTCTCAGGTAATGGCAGTACTCAGGAAAAGGTGACATCTCGAGCCGTGGAAAAAAATCACAAGATGGTATTAAACACTTGCATGTTCCTTGTTATGTTCTCATCCTGAAAAGATACAAAACTTAATTAACCTTTACCAGGGTATCAGCAACAAAGGACGTAAATTTTCACAATTTTTTTACAAAAATTAAAGAGAAACAGTAACAACAGTTCAAACATTACTGCTAATCGTGCTTCAGTCAAGTCTTGCCGTTATATACTTCGACCCTAGTTTTCAATTATTGTCAAAATTGTAGAATCTTCATGTAAAACGCCAAGACCTCAAGAAGATTTGAGAAATCGCGAGACTTGCTAGCTTTCACTCTCTAAATAAGAATTGTCTTATCACATATCAATTAATCTTCTTGCCTCGGAAAATGTAGAAATTGTAGGTGAAATGCTGCATACAGTTTAGCTGGCAAAGGTATTGTGTATAGTAACAATATAATTATAAATTCTCTTCATATCAAAAGCATTTGGACTTGTTCACAAGCGTTGCATACAGATATTGATTAAAATAATCCACGATTTCATACATGACTAGCAGTACGCGCACGGCGTTGCCCGTGGAATATTAACTTTAACAAAATAAAAAAACAGAGATTGACAAAAAATAAAGTTTTTAAAACTGCGGCCTAAAACGGGTGAAAAATCACCCAAAACAACACGAAACATTATCGCTCATGGAACGGCCCAAAACGTGCGAAAAATCACCCAAAACAACACAAAACATTGAATAAAAATTTTTCTAGATTAAATTTCGAAATTTTGGCTTCGAAGCCTTCACACACAAAACTTTTAAAAGTATAGATAAGAATGATTCTTATAAAGCACGTAAAATGTTAAAGAATGAAAGCCAAATGCAATTTTGAATGATTTCAAATGGTCTAATACACCTTAAAAGATAATGACAAACATAATTTCTTTGATATTCGTATATATCCAAAATGAATCAGAGAAAAAAAAAAGAGATGAAATTTTCAGGTTTAAACTTTGAAGCCACATTATATAAATAATTGCTTAATGTAGTATTTCATTTTTTTCAGTTTCGCTTGTCGATTTTTCTGAAAGTACACGCAGAAACTTGAGCGCAAGATGAATAACGTGTGCATTTAACTAAAGATATCAGATTTTATGCTCGACAATAAAAGTATAAAACAAATAAATCAAATGATTCTTTGTTCAGTATAATGGAGTTATTCAGTTTAGCTGACGCAATTAAATGATCAAGAGTATAACGTCACTTTCGCTTGGTACCGAGAGGATTGAAAAGATGCATAACTTAGTTTTCGCGGTAGAAAGCTTCGACAACAACAAAAAAAACCCTTTGAACTTGTAGCAGAAAAAATTAATTAAAATTCAAACAAAAAGGTATTACAACCGTTCTTGTTTATATCAGGGAGAAATGTTCCAGTTATTACCCCAAAAATTCGAAAAAGTTAACGGAAATTGAACGTCAGATGCAGTAATTTTAGTTCAAATTCTTAAATTTTATCACAAAAACTGACTGTTTTTTTAATTCTATACATTACGTTAGACGTTCAAAACAAAGGTCATTAAAACGATAATTGTTTGCTCTATCTGATGGTGCATCGATTGTTATCCTACTATTATTATTTCTCATGGATAGGCAAAAAAAAGTGCGAAAAATCACCCAAAACAACACAAAACATTAAATAAAGAATTTTCTAGATTAAATTTTAATATTTGGGCTTCGAGGTGTATTGAGTCACCATTACGACTAACTGTGTGCCAAATGTCATGGCTGTAAGTGCGACAGATTCGTCTGGACATTGAATGACATCGCACACACACAAACATTTTCTTTTATAATATATAACAATGAAAGAGAAACACGCAATTAAACATTTGTTTAAACAATGAAAAAGGTTTGAATTGCGTTGCAACAATGAAAAGTATTGTCGTAAATTATACCAAAAATATTTTTAAAAATTTATTAAAATTAGAAAATATATTCCACGGCAACCTTCTTATTTAAAACAAATTTTAGACGTTTAAAACAAACTTCATTACAACGGAAATTGTTTTTCTTTCTTATGGTGTATCTATTTTCTAGCTACGATTATTAGAAAAAAAAAACGCAATGGAGAAATAAGTAAGAAAAATCACCCCAAATATCACAAAATATTAAATAAAAATTTTCTAGATTGAATTTTAAAATTCGAGCTTCAAGATGCATTGAGTCGCCATCAGGGTTACCTGTGTGCCAAATTTCAGGGCTGAAAGTGCAATATTTTACGTCTAAACAACGCGCACACACATGCAAACATACATACAAACATTCCCTTTTATATATAGAGAGATAACAATGAAAGAGAAACACGCAATTAAATATTTGTTTAAACAATGAAAACGGTTTGAATTGCGTTGCAACAATGAAAAGTATTGTTGTAAATTTTATCCAAAAACATTTTTGAAAATTTATTAAAATTAGAAAATATATTGTACTGCAACTTTCTCATTTAAAACAAACTTTTAGATGTTTTGAAAAAACTTCATTAGAACGGAAATTGTTTGTTCTTTATTATAGTGTATCTATTTTCTTGCTAAGATTATTAGAAAAAAAAAGGAATGGAAAAATAAGTAAGAAAAATCACCCAAAACAATAGAGAATATTAAATAAAAAAATTTCTAGATTGAATTTTAAAATTCGGGCTTCGAGATGCATTGAGTCACCATCAGGGCTATCTGTGTGCCAAATTTCAGGGCTGAAAGTGCAATATGTTACGTCTAAACCTCGCACACACACGTACACTCACAAAAACAACGCCTTTTATATATAGAGAGAAAAGTGAAAAATCACGTCAGGTTGGCGGGTTGAAATTGTCATTGAATATAAGTGATCAGGCAAAATTCAAAAATTCACAACAAAAGCAAAAATAATTTAACAACCTATTATAGCAACATTTCTCAACATTTAGCAATTGGGAAGCAGCTTGCTAAACTAGTTTTAATCATACATATCTTCCTGTAATTTTTTATTCAAATTCTGACTTTCTTCCTGTGAAATTTTTTGAATTGTATACTATTGATATCCAAATATCTTATGTGTTAATTTATATGTGTGAAGTAAAAAGCTGAAAAAGCAAAAATTTTTGTTTGCCATGACTATTGAAACTAAAAGAATAGGTGGTAAGACGGGATTCTGAATGATAAAACTTTGCGATTTTTAATAATGCGTGCACAAATGAAACTGAGACTGTGGTTTTAGAAGTGCTATTCCACGTGGTTGAACTTCTCTGGTGGGTAGCTGTGTATGTCAGGAGAAATTTGACATGAAACGGTCAGCGACTGTCTTTGGGTGTAATAGAGGCGACTAAATAAGTAACGTCATGCCATGAAACAGTCTCAGCGTGCAGTAATCCAATTTATGTAGGTAGGAGGTGTTATTGGTTACCCATCTTTCCGGCATTCTTTGCTAATGGACGAATTTCCATACTTCTCGATTTTCAACATTTCGATATATATATATATGTATATACTGGGTGTCCCACGTAGAACTCCCTCATTTTAAAATTAAATAACTTGGCAAAGAATATCTAGAAGAATGAAACCAGTTATATATTTATTTTCAAAGCTGTAAAAATCTCATACAGTAGTTGCAAAAATATTTACAAATGCTGCCAACCGGTGGCGCTATAGGCTGTAGTTGCAATACGGAGACCTAGAAAAAAATGGCTAAAAATTGTCTTTTGCAAGCACTCTCAAGATGGCGTACACGGAAAGTGAAATTTTCAGTCCCGCCGTAGTAATATCACGGGAAATGGACGTACATGCCTCAAGGATCAACTATTAGAGATCGTCCAGTAGTGAAGGATTTTCCGGAAAACAGTGCATTTCAATGCATCCCGCAAGAATTAGTCGCAGGGGATTCGATTGGGTAAGTATGCAGGCCAATCCTTGCCTTTTCCAGTAAATGTGAAAGTAATAACTCTATTCTCGAAGAAAGGCAAAAGCTGCTTGGGACGGTAAAGTCGGGCACAATCTTGCATAAACCACGAAATGTCTAGTGAATTCTCTAACGATTGTAGTGTGGCGGCAAATTACTCCAAAACCGCAATGTGGAGCCAACCCACAACCTTTCAGTGGTGATGGTTTCGTTTCTCGCAAGAAAGCGCCAATGCCTTTCCGTTGACGTACTGCAGAGGGACCACACCAACGAAGCAATAAAAGAAATCCCCACATACGACCCTTCTAACCCAAAAAAGAAAACACGCTTCCCCAGGACGCTTCTACTTTCAGATACCTAAAGAGCAAGACAGACCAACAGCAGCCACCCTGGAGCAATTCTGCTAATGACTGACTTGTCCTTATTAGGACAACCTTGGAAAGTCACTGGATTAGCATGGAGACCCTTGGTATGACTCCCCGACTGGACTTGATATGCAGAGTGTACGAAAAAAGATCCATCAGTAGTTTACCCATCAGGTATCATTTTTCCGTGTATGTGTGTGTGTGTATACGTGTGAATGGAGTATGAATGGTTGTATGCATTAATTCTAAGCCTTTTCTTACAGCCACCCCCCCCCCCCCTTAATGTAATCTTCTCACTCAGGGCAAACTTCATCTTTTTATAATGTTTATTATTATCTATTTTTCATGTGTCGAAGATTGTGGCCCCCAGAGGTCGTGTGTTTCGCCCACCACCCCATCACTGTTGATTGATTGTACTGCAGAGGGTGGCTGACAATTTCATTTTTTGTATGTATCATCTTTTTCCTGCGAAAGGTCCACATTTTGAATCAATTTTGATTTGATTGCAACGAATGCAAAGGACAGTATTTACCAAAAAAGTTTTAGTCAAATTGAAAAAATATTTAGGTCCCCCGGAAATTTGAAATTTTTTTGTCAAAAACGTACATTTTTTTATTTTCTTAAAAAAATATGGAATAAAAAATTTGTTTTCTATTTAAATACAAAAATGTGAATTTTAGTATGTTAATTAATTGTAAAAAAATATTACATCTACTATGTAAAATTTAGGTCTCCAGGAATCTGCATGAAAATCTTAATTTTTCTGCCAAATACGCATATTTTTCAATTTTCAACCCATCCTTTAGGTTAATAACAGTTCTTTTATTTTTAGTCTATATAGAAGTACAGCTTTTTGAAACAGCGAAAATATCATTTGGTGAAATCGTAAATCCAGTAAAACCCGGTTAACTGAACTTGGGTTAACCGAAACTCGGGTTATCCGAAATGCCTCGGAAATCGCAAATCCAGAAAACACTCAGGGGAAACTATAGATACTTGACCATACGTGATTTTCTGAGATTGTGAGAAAATTGGTAATTTGTGTGTGCCATTTTTATTTAACCTTTGGAGGGGATTTTCATTCCAATTGAATGAAAATTCCCTCGAAAAGCCATCGTAATGATGTGTAGGTAAATATGTTTTGGGGGTCCAAAAGTAAATTTTCACTTTTTAATTCCTTAGCGGATTAGATGTTTACTATTGAAGATATGATGAATTAAAATATTTCTGAGTTTTAAGCATACTTCTAGCTATAATTTGATATTAAATGTTGTGCAGTATCTTAATTCTAAGTGGTTTAATTTTTAGATTATTTAGAAAAAGTCAAGTCAGGGATACTTGACCCTATCAAAATCTATTGCATCTTCGATGTTGTAGCCGCCCGAAGCACATGTTGTGGTCGGAATCGGTTTTCTGGTGCGTGGAGTTTGTCGGCAATATGGTAACCTAAATATCGAGAATAATTATTTAAAAATAGTTTAAGTAATTATTTAATAAATAAAATTTCTTTTTAATGTGATAATTTCAAATGATGCAAATAATAATTTTTTGTAAGCATTTTAAAAATAATTAAAATTTACTTATTCCATTTTTTCTTGCTTTTGAAAAAAAAAACGATTTTTATTCATTTATTATTTCAATAAAAATCTTTTGCTCGAACTTCTATTTGTCATCGTTTGGTTTCTTTTAACGTTTCGTTATTCCATTAAGAGTTCGTCTCTTTGCTGGTTTGAATTTGCTTGTAGAATATATCTTTCTTCTTTTGCTTTTGTTTACATTTTCATATTAGGAGAACTGAGCAAGTCTATTTAGCTTTTCAAATTTCTTGATTTGTACAAACTTTCTAAAATCCTTTCGTTTCATTTTGGTGCTGTTATATTTTATTCTAATTTTACCCAAACTGGCAATTCTTCAATACGCTATCGACCTTGCTAGGTTCCCAGTCCCATTCCTATAATTTTTATCATTTAATTAATTCAATATTTTATTTGTTTAGTTAATTTTTAACTAATTTAATTTAGTTTAATGACTATATTTGAATTAATGAGTATACTAGTATAATTTATTAACTAGAATTTTATTAATAACAATTGCGTTTTATAAATGCTATATTATTTTATTTTTAATATTAATTTCATTAATAATTTTTGATAATTAAGACTTTTAATTCAGTATTTTTAACCTAATATCGGAATTTCGCGTATATATTTTATTTATCGCATAGGGTCAAGTTATTCCTAAGGTTAGGGATACTTGACCCTATGCGATTTCATGAAATATATTTACTATGTGATTAAATGACATATCAATTTGGCATAAGTACATTTGTCATTCTTAAACGCATATCCTTTTATTATGCTTACTATCGAAATTTTCGAGAAATATAAGAAAGAGTAAAAGTAGGGTCCCAAGTTTCCCCTACTGTACTACAGGGAAATAATCGCGAAGGCAAGATTTTTTTGCAACGATACCCTCCAACATTTTTTCTTTTAAGCCTTCCCAAGAATGTCACTGATTAATTTTAGAATTCTAAAATTAATATTAATGGGTATTAAAAATATTGATTACTAGATTGTTTACCTATGCCTATCAGGAGCATTGCGCCCGAACTCACCGGTGCGAATATTGCTCCCGACGGAGGGTTAACTTTGATAAAGAACATAAGTGTAGTCTACAAAGAGAGTTTTGAATTCGTCTTACACTTAAAACATTTCAGAATTACATACTGCCCGATGGCTATATATTTTTAATCAATCTTATTAGCGGTATTATGTTTGTTTTTTCCTTTAAAAAAATTCTTTTGTTGATAGTACTAGTCTTGTTCGTCTTTCATTGGGAAATTTCAGGCTATGAGAAGCTTTTTTAGACGAAAGTCAAGCTTTTTACAGAAAAATTTCCCGAATAATTTGAATCTATATAGAATATAGTCTATAGCCCTTGAAAAAGTGGACTAGAATGGATTCCTTGTTTGTTTAATTCTATTCTCTAGGAGTTTATTTCTTGTATTTTTTATTTTCTCTGAATAATTTTTTACTTTCTTTGTTTTTTGTATGCAGCGGCATATTGCGCGATACTTAAACATTGTTAAAATTTTTAAATTTCTTTTAATTGCTAATTTAATTTTATTTGATTATCCTTATGCTCTGTAATTAGATAAATGATAGTAATAGACGTTCATGGCTTAACCGAAAAAATCTTCATCCGGAACGGCTCCACCCTCTTTAGTTCGGTTAACCGGAGTTGCACTGTAACTATACTCAAGTCTCAAGTCATGTCGCTTCAGCTAGAGAATGTGACCGTAGAGCCATTTCCAGTAGCGCAGGAGCTCAACTAGCAAGTGCTGTTTGAAGGATTTAAATGATGTAAGCCAGAAAATAAGCTGCGATAATAGACAAATCGAAGGTTTTTCTTAAAAGGGTGAAATACCGAGAAGATTCAAGGCGCGCCTCGAAATAATTGTACTATCTTCTGATGCTGGAAAAGGTGAAACAATAAGTAAAGAAATTGTAAGTGGTGAATCTGACAGGACAATTGTACAAGAAGAACGCATATCTTTGGTTGAAGAACCAGATCGACATAATTTTGACACGTAACCCCAGATAGTGGCTCTGGGAAAGATATAGTATCATCAATACTAAGAGTTATGGAAGAAAACTGCATAGATGAGTAAAGTATTAAAGCTTTTGGCTGTGATGATACTGCAACAAATACTGGGGTCTCCAATGGATCAATTGAATTGTTCAAAAATGATTTCAAACATCCATTAGAAGCAGTGGTTTGTTCGTTTCATTTATTTTTAGAAGACGATCTTAAGATTCATTCAACTCTAGAGAGAAATGCTTTTATGGTACTCTTTGTAGGCTACACTTATATTCTTTATCAAAGTTAAACTTCAGTCGGGAGCAATATTCGCATTGGCGAATTCGGGCGCAATACTCCTGATAGGCATAGGTAAATAATCTCGTAATTAATATTGTTAATACCCATTAATATCAATTTTAGCAATCTAAATCACTGGCCTTCTTGGGAAGGCCTAAAAGAAAAAAATGGGGAAATCGTTACAAAAAAGTCTGGCCTACGCGATTATGTCCGTGTAGTACACAGTACGTGTTTTCTGGATTTGCTATTTCGGATAACCTGGGTTTCAGTTAACCTGAGTTCGGTTAACCGGGGTTTTACTGTATTTGCGATGTCATCAAATGATATTTTCGCTATATCAAAAAAAATGTACTGCTATATAGACTAAAAATAAAAGAATTGTTATTAACCTAAAGGCTGAGTTGAAATTTGAAAAATATGTGTATTTGGCAGAAAAATTAAGGATTTCATGCAGATTCCGGGAGACCTAAATTTTACATGACAGATAAAAGAAATTTGTTTACTGTTAATTACTGTTAATAATTTTACTGTTAATTCCAAACATGAAAAATAGTATTTGTATTGAGTTTAAAAACACAACGAAAGAAAATCGCATATTAAACATGACTTTCACAAAGGAATATACAAAGAAAGTAACGGATCGCACACCCATAAATAAAATCCGCATGCATATGTAAAGTTACAACCCCTGCTGAAATTGGTCGCCCTCACACCTAACGCATGTCCTTACCCACTTGCGAACTGAAAGCATCGTAGTTCTTACCGAAATCTCATCCCTCAGTTTAACTTTTAGCTTATGGGCTAAAGCAAAAGTCAAAAACCTCATACTACGAGGATGTTGACAAAGGAACAGGGGAATATGCGTTCCCCTCTCTTCAAGTGATTAGAAGATAAGGTCTGTGGTTTCACTTGACCACCCGTAGAGTTACTATTCTTGTAATCCCTTATTAGCAATCAAATGCCTATCATACGTGAAATAAGCGAATATGCTATTAGGGCAGAGACAGATTATTTCAACAATGGGAGTAAAATCCTAATCGTTTTCTGGTACAGCATCTCTATTGCCCGTAAGGAAAAAAGCTAACTATTGTCTCATCGAACTGGATACTGAAGCCTTGCAAACAGTGAACTTCTGTGTATTAAAACTAGCTTCAAGAAACCTTAAACACATAAGCTTGGTGGAATTAGATCTGGCGATCTAAGTGGTCAAAGGATTGGCTTCCTACGACCAACCCGCCGCGGATACTGCTCATTCCCCAGCGGCATATGAAGAATGTACAGGAACACCATCGTGTAGGAAAATTATTTGCGTTCGTTGGGGTGCGGTAATGATATCAAGTAATCCTGCAGATCGTGTTCCTGAAACACCAAATGTGTTTTGTTGTCAGATGAGCCTGGAATACATGTGGACCTGTCAAGCGATTGTCAGCCACTCCAAACCAAATACCGGGTTAATTGATTCGCCTTTGTACCCGCAAGTGGAATGTGTGAGCAGGAAGGTTTGGAGTGACGGGATTGCATAAGTTCCATTTAACTACCATTGCTTCGTTGGCCGATTGATGGTTGAATGTCTTCGAAGAACGCCAACTTCAGTGATGCATTGCAAACGAAAGGCCACATTTCTCCTGAACTAGAGCACCGATATTGTTTATTGTAGGCTCAATTGAAAGCTGATGGAATGGGCAAGTTTTTGATAAATTTGATCGATTTTACATTTCGTCAATGCTTTAGCTCTTGCAACTCGCCGTGAAATCTAGATATTTTAATGAAAATAGTGTCACCTTATAGAGTTTTCCTGCTCTATCGAAATATGGGATTGATTTTTGGTAAAAGTCTTTCAGAAATCTCACAAATTCGGGTTTTAAATCAGATTATGTGCATTTTCCGTCTATCCACAATAACTTGTAAACGGTTAGAGATGGGACAGGGTTGCTATAGTATTTTATGTTCCTTATGGACTTTTCTATCCTCCCCTTTTGTTTGGCATATTAGGTTAAACTCACCTTGTATACTATACATACTATTCAGGGTATCCACTTTAAACGTAGCCTAATAGCTAATTTCTTAACCGTTTTTGAAGGACTTATCCTTCCAATTGGGAAAATGCTTTAAATGAAGTAAGGAATTATATTTTACGCTTTTTAAGTGTGTAAATGCACTGCTGAAAAAAAATACTAAATCTAATTTTTTAATACAGTCCCCCAGGTATTTTTACTCATACTTAGTAAAACAGTTTTGACGGTTTTAGACCATGTCAATTACCGCTTCGCGGAAGATCCTCCAATCAAATGTGCATCACATGCTCGACGCGGTCGTTGATTGGCTTAAAATTATAAAATTCAAAGCTCCATAACTTGGCCAGTTTTAACCTCAGAAGAATAGGACATTTTTTGTTTAAAACTTTAGTGTGTCAAGAACATTTTTCTAAATATGACTAATAGGACAGAGGGACTATATGAAAAGTTATACTTCGCAATTTTTTTTAAAAAAGCTAAAAATATATTAGGAAAATGAGTTAAACAATAATAATTTAAAGCAAGTTTAAATTTTTTAATTTCAAAAAATTGTTTATTTTAAAGCAAAAGTTTAAAAATTGTTAACTTTTTTTCGAGTGTAGAGTAAATAAAATGTTTCTTGCAATACTTACTCTTTGACATGAATCCAAAAATTCATCGATTGTGACAACCCCATCTTTGTTGATATCTAATTTCTGAAAAAAAACAGAAATAAACAAATGTAGAAATGTGTAATTACGTGTAATTATACATATACAGACACTAATATATACCCATTTATCATTCGGAAATATATATCTAATTTATATTGTGAAATATAAGTTTGATGGCAATATTCTTACGAAAAATCGATCATTTTCCGAGTAACATGTACATAAAATAAGTGGCCGAAATAGGTTTGTATGCGCATTGAAAACCCGAATTATTTCATCTACGAAAAAGAAAATAATGTATGCTAAAAACTGACTCATAAACTAATAAATGCTAAAAACTGACTCATCACGATATTTTTGTCTACTCTAAAAGCAGAAAACAAACCTCTATCAGTACGTCGTAGATAATAATAGATTTTTTAAAATGATAATACGATGCAATTTTTATTTGAATATATTATTTTCGTTTTATATCAGCAGTAGTTCCGTGATATAGAAAAAATGAATTTATTATTCTGAATTTTTATCTAACACATTTTAATTTTTTTTCACGCAGAATAATTTTAATTTAAAGAAAAACTAAACGTACACATATGTGTCAGTATCCCTGAAGAGGTTAAGAATATTATAACCACATAAATGCCCAAAATATCGTATTTAGAGAAATAAAAACAAGAAACCATAAACATTTTCATAAAAAATGATAGTGAGAACTTATTATTAAATAGATCCAAGTCTCATAAATTCCCCTACTGGGGGGCATCCCAAATATGGGGATGAGAAGCTACTGGGTAAGGGATCTATTCTGGTACCCCCGGTTAGGTTGGGAGTTGGGTTGGGTTCCGCCCGTTAACAATGGAACCCAACCCAACCGGGGGTACCAGAATAGACCCCTAAGTAAGCAGTAGTCTCGCTCTCTTGGTGTGTACAAAAATGGTAGTGTTGCTCTTCTTGGGCCACTGCTGACGACGGGTCGCACCTCCGTCTGAGAGGTCGTAGCATGCGTTGCTCATTAATGGGGCTATTATGTGACGGCCAGAGTGCCCGAATATTGCTATTTGGGGCGCCCGGGTCACGGCGGTCAGGTCAACCTGGACGCTACGGCAGGTCTGGAGTTTCTCTTTATGGTATATTTAAGTCTCATTCCCATGAAAAGCTTATTACTTGCAGATCGTCAGGGCTCAGAATGCTTGATCGTGGCCGAAACTATCCCAGGTTGACGTAATGTGGGAGTAAGGGCCTTATCATATGAAAGACAATTGGAGAGAGGAATTGGAAGCAATTAAGTGCATCTCACCCCCTCCTTTACAAAGAGTCATTAACGTGATTCTTCGTAATGGGGAAGGGGGTTAGCGGCTTAATTTGTCATTAGCAAAGTCGGACCCTTTTGGTTCCATCTCGAAGAGCAAATAGCTCTGAAAGCTGTAGTCATAAACTGAAACACCTTTCAGGATGAGGGGATAGGAATGTTACTTGCTTTCTGTTTGGAACAGTTGCTCTTATCTATAGGTGTGATAAGAGTTGAACTGGATTCGATTTAACGTCGTCCCTATCATTTGATCATGCTTGAGATATATGAGGACTGTTCCCAGTATCTCATCGCCCACGCAACTCTCACAAAATAAATCAGTTAATAGAAGTTTTCTTTTAATATTTTGAAATTTGTTTCACTAATAGGGCGATTCCATCTTCAAATAACTATAAACCATGATTTGTTTTGTTTGATTCAGGAGTGGAAGAAGAACATCACACCCTGAAAAACTCAACGACTCTTCGCTATTTACGTATGGTATAGGATCTTATTTATGACGTCAGTGGAAACGGTTCGATTACAGGTCTGGTATGAATTTCATTGTCAGTGCACCGTCATGCAGAGTGGGGCAGAAACAAGTAGACAGTTTCAATTTAGCCCCATGTCGACATCTTTGCAGGCGGCTCAGTGAAACACACACCGCTGAGTAAAGCATTTATAGCCTTTATCATTATATTGAGTAACGATTCCGCAGCTGTAAAGCAACGATTTTTTCGACATTCTGACATTGGAAGTAACGACATGCCGAACAATAATGAGTTGGATCACATAGTTTATGTTTAGTGCATCCATTGTCAACAAGAATCCTCCTGCTCATCCTCGAACACTGGAAAACATGCACAGAGTGGCACTAGCCTTTCGTCCTCATCCTTCTGTATCCACACCCTTACACTTAACCCTATCTTACATGAGGATTCCATCTCATTCAAATTCAAATCCTGCCTCTTCATCATTAGAATTGAACAGCGTTCAGAGGTGTGTCTTGCCTCCAATGAATGAAGTTACTTCAAAAAGTGACGATAACTGCTAGAGTAGCGTATTCGCACATTGCATCAATCAGTTTCAGAACCATCAAGTTATATTAAATAAAGCTGATTGATTATCTTATTAATAATTTATTTTGGCTGTCTAAATGTCTCATTACCAATCCTATTGGCCGCCTTTCAATCCCATGTAAAGCTTATAAATATAAATGATTTTCATTTTATCTTCACAGTGCTTCTGCTTTTCATGTTTTATAGGCCTGCTGTAAATAAAAGCTTATACTGAGATCCATCGGACTCAGATATCTTTTAACGCAGGCATTTTTCACTATCAAGTAATAATAATATTAACAATAACGATATTCATTTCCATGTTTTCTTAGCATTGTTTAGCTAGTAATTACTTAGTTTTCAATTGAAGTGCCCAAGTTATTATTTGTCTAATTGTTTCTACCCTAACTTGTGCATGGTTCACGAGACAGGTGAAGTTTGAGCAGATATTATATATATCTCTCTATATCAGCGTTTCCCAACCTATAGGCCAAGGCCCACTTCTGGGCCTCGGGTAGCGTATTAGTGGGCCGCGGAACACTAGTCAAGAGTCGAATTCAGGGAAACTTCAAGAGTCATCACTCGTTTTTCGCTTTATAAAAAATATGTTTTTAATCCTTTTACAGCTAGCTTTACTAATTACTGACATATACAGGGTGATCAAAAAGTCCGTAGAAATTTTAATTCATGAAAAAAGGAAAAATAACGGAAATAAAAAGCGGTTTGCAGGGCTAACCGTCAGGTCAAGGGAATTTTTTTTAAGACAAGAAAAAAAATAATTCAAAAACAGCCTATAGGTGGCGCTGACGTACACAAGTCAAAGAAAAGATGCGCAAATAACGAACAGAATGCCTCCAAATCGTTTACTACAGCAGTATGTGTTCCACATGACCCCCATCACAGGGTTGCAGGCGACATTGCAGGCGAGTCAAAAATCCAACAACGGCAAAGTGCAGCAGGTCCGGATGTATACATGACACCTCTCTGCGGATCGTATCTTTCAGTTCCGACAGATTGGATAGACCGAATCGATACATTTGCATACATTACATGGTCTCACTTGCATATTTCGACCGAAGTCGCTCGTACCAGCGCCATCTATCGGCTGTTTTCTTAGTTAATTTTTTTTCCTGTCTTAAAAAAATTCCCGTGACCTAGCGATGCTAACAAAGCAAACCGTTTTTATTTCGGTTATTTTTCCGGTTTTTATTAATTTTTAAAGTTTCTACGGACTTTTTGCCCATCCTGTATATAAAAAATGTATTGTATGTGTATATATTTTTTAACTTGTATATTTAGTCAGTGGGCCTCAAAATATTTTTTACACAATATGTGGTCGGCACAATTTAGGTTGTAGGTTGTTAGGTTGGGAATCGCTGCTCTATATATATCCCAGATCATGTTAGTCATTTTAATTGTTGGATTTCCACTTAGGATTGTCTTTTTTAAGTCTTTTTGGGTTTAATTTTCTGTGCAATATTTTATATACATTTTGTGTCTTAGAATGATTATCCGTTCATGTTCCTTTTTTATGTGTTCATATACTAGGTATACGGTACGAATTGGTACATATTGAATTTCTGTACCTTTAGTGTTAGTCCTAATGCTTCTAAAACTGTATTCCTAAATGATGTGCTATGTCAAATGCCTCATAAAACATTTGGCGTCCATACCACTCCATACTGTGAATATAAGATAATAAATTTAAAGATTCATTTTCTAAACTTTCAAACTATTTGATTTGTTAATGATTTTGTGTATTTTACGTATTTTCATTTGAAAGGATTAATAAATTCTGCTCCCCGGAGAGACGCATTATGCTCTAAAACCCTTTGGGATTAACGGATCGCTCTTAGGCATCGAAAAAACTTTCACTGTTAACAGATTTTAGAGACGATTAAAATTTCTTCCAGCTTTATTATGCTATTGTCAGAGTGTATAAGCATTTCAAAACTAATTAAGCAATAATAAATGATCGTGCCAGACTGGTGTTCTGCAACGAACTTGAGAATTTATATTACAGTCTGAAACTGGTTTCTTTAGACTTTCATAAGATCTTATGCATATCGAGACATCGTTAACTACCCCCGAATATATTAACATAATAACTTATTACTTACATCCGTTTTGCTATTATCCAACACGATAATGAGCCGCTTTATTGTTTACAACTGGCACCAAGTCAGTTGTACGAACATTTGGCTTAGTTTGTAACAATCATGTAGCCTACCAGGTCTTCACAAATCAATTGCACTGAGAATTTGAAGGCTGAATTAAAATACTCCACTGACTCGCCACAGCATCTTCGAGGCATTTGCGTTAACTCTTACGAAAGAACATACTGTGTTATTTCAATTCATTGAACTGGTACAAACTTCAATCAATATTGCTAAGATGTATAGCTGCTTCTATTTTATCGAAAGGCAGACTAACAAGCTTCTAACCAGGTGTATTTAATAACCAATCTTTTGAATAGATATGCAAGGGGATAAGAAAGGATTACAATCGCGTTATTGATTGCCTTTGCTACTAATGGATCCAAAAGTGCCCAGACTGTGATATTAATGGGCTTGATAGACTGGAATATGCACGTATGGATGTTTTTCAAAAAGTGTCAAACTTCAAAAAAGAAGGGTTTCAGCCTTATTTAAAGGGTATTTTATTTTTTTAAATAAAAATTACTACTTCAAACTGAAATTCATTATTTTAGGTACAATTTGTAAATTAGCATGATGGAAAAAACGTTTGGTTCATGTAACACAAATGCAAATGTAACATTTATCATTTTTATGATTGTCAAATTATTATTGCTCATTTTTTAAAAGAACTGTTTGATCGCAATATTGCTGTGCTAAATATGTATGGTGAGCAAATTTTGCGTTTCTCATATTACGGTGTAGCATCATGAAATATAATCATGCGATGTATAATTAGAAGAAAGCTTCGTTCGAATTGTCTCTTTGCTTGCGGCGCAAGTCTGATATGAAACTTCCGTTAAGATCGAAACTTTTCGGAGGCGGTGGGCATGTATTGGACTCTCTCGTGCGGTTATTTTCTACGTATCATATCTATCAGCGCACTTCTTTATAGTTTTTCAGCGAAGAACTGCCTTAACGCATTTAAACAGATAATTTTACTTGAGTTTATTTTACTTTTAGCAGAATCATTGATTTCTTAAGATAATTTATTTATTATGAAATCTTATTTGAAGTTTCTGATCGTATAATTAAGACAACGGAGAATTTCTTTCCTAATAAGTTTTCGCAATGTGTTTCCAAAAATTATGCGTGAATATTTTATTCTAAGTTATTGAAATAGAAGTTGGGATAAAATTGCATATCTAAAGGATCCGAATTTTCCATCTTTTATTTCAGGCTTTTAAAACATTGGGTTGTAAACGCAAAGGAGTGTCAGGAAACAAAAAGTTGTCTTTTTCAGTGAGTTAAGTAGAAGAGGAAGATACACCAGATAAAATGTACAGTACAGACTTAAGAGAATACAAATTTACAATAGCATAACAACCCAGTTACATGAATAAGAACCATACAAGTCGTACGCAGCAGGACAGATACTATAATGACAAGTGGCACTCAGTATCAACAACAATCTTTTGGCGTATTTAAAGTAAGTGTTCAAAGGACTTGCCATCTGAATCGATAAACCTGTTGCATGTTGTTATTCATGTAACTCAGTTGTTATGCTATTATAAATTTGTATTCCGTTAAATCTGTGCTGTACATTTTATTCGGCTTATCGTTTCTTTAATTCAGTGACTCCATATGCTATTGCAAAAATGACCTGTTTCTGTATGTTTGACCTACCCTTAAAGTTTATAAAAGTCCTTTCGGGACACACTGTATATATAGGGCTGCCGAGTCGGGCCCCGGAGAAAAGTACTGGCGTGCAGGCCCCCACTCATAAATATAAATACTTACAAACGGTAAATAAACAAGACTTATTGAGCATACGACAGTGGCACTTGAGTTTTGACTGAGCGCTTAATAGGTAGGGCGACATACCTGCTTGTGAAACTTCAAATATGACCTTCCCTTGCGAATTATGTCTAGTGACTAATCAGTGGACGGAACTTTTTCTTCCTGTTGCCCGGTCACGTCACGTATTTTGACGAAAATCTGACTTCTAGTCACCTTCTATGATTGAAATTAATATAATGAAGATGTGTGTATAAAGGGAGTTTTTTTAAAAACAGTCATTACTCAGAGCCATCTGTAGCTCGATCTATCAGCTGAAATGCCAGAATATTTGGTAGGGGGACTAATGACGACATGGAAGAAAAGATTCTGTAATAATAATAATAATAAAAAATAGTTCCGAAAGTCACCTATAGGGGAAAATGTGGCGCTGTTGTACTTTACACAACTGAGAGTTGGACAAAATACAGCAAATGAGCTGCCCCAAAGGACTACAGAGCTGAAATTACAGTGCGCCATAGTTCTTTATTCAATACAATTACTTCCTCGGCGAGGGCATGTGATGGCCCTTCAATGTGATTCAACGTGATCACTCCTTTTCGTGGACCACACATTGCATCCTGTAAACAACATTCTCCATGTCCATTCTCCCCGGATCTAACCTCATGCGACTTTTTCTCTGTGTGGTTATTTGAAGTCTAAGGCCTACCTTGGTGGGGTCCCGACGTTGACGTCCTTAAAGGACAAAATATTACGTATTGTACTCAGCGTCCCTGATGACACGTTACTTTCGGCCGTCAAGAATGTTGACCACATTTAAAGAGATCTGGTGTTATGGTGAATTGTTATTTCATCTCTGTAACCATTTGGGGCAGTTTATTTGCTGTATTAAAGCGGTTTTCCCTGAAATTTCTTTGTTATTTATCTGTCTAATTCTAAATTGTGTAGAGTACAACAGCCACATTTTCCCCTACCGGCGACTTTTGAAACTATTTTTTTTTTTATTACGGAATCTTTTTTCCCATGTCCTCTTTAGTCTCTCTGCCACATTTGGTTTTAAAAAAACACCCTGTATTTTATATTCAGAGAAAATAAATGTAAAAATATAGTTCAACTCCTACCGGGCACCATTTCCAGGTATGAATGGATAGAAATGAAACAGTCTCGAAAACAAGGAAAAAAATAGTTTTCCCTTCCCCGGATCGGTAAGGTAACACAATTTATACGGATGCTCCAAGATTGGTCAGACTGTCGGATGTCTTTGTAGTATATCACGGTGGTGTGGAAATAGACAGAAAAATCTATAGGCTAAGTGATGATAGTACAGTCTTCATGGCAGAAGCCATGACCATCTGTGAAGCAATAACATGAAAATGAAAGAAGGATGAAAGTAAAAATAATAACAGACTCCCGTTTAGTGCTGATGGCACTGGGCTCAACTAGAGAAAATAAGATTCTGTTGAATCGCATGAAAAGGGAAATAACATCGGGCAACAAAGTAATGTTTTGGATTCGTTAGCATAAGGGATACACTGGGAACGAAAGAGTGGATGAACTCGCAAAAATGGCATCAACTAAGGATGAAATCAATTTTAAATTTGTAAAATCGGGACAGCAAATTAAAAATAGGGTTAAGAAACTGATCCTTGATAAATGGCAAGGCATGAAAAAGGAATATGAAAAAGAGAATTT
>BGPR01000090.1:1613181-1664529 GCA_013235015.1 Araneus ventricosus | reverse complement strand
AAAAATTTTATTCTGAACTGATTATTGTGAATGCAACCAAATACAAAATGATCAACAAAGGTTGTTGTTGGTGAAGTAGGTAGTTTTCAGAAGGCGGATGGCTTGAGGTGGGCCTATCTGTATGGGTGATGCAATGCTCTTAGGCCACTCACGTTGACATCGGAAGAGTTGTGTTCCGCAGAGCCGGATGCTGATCACGCCACGTACTGGGGTGGGGCTGCCTTGTGGCGGCCAATGGTTTCTCCTGTGTGACCTTTTGGTCAGGACGGAGAGTAATCTCGTATTTTTACTCCGGACCGGCGCCTCCTCCTCTGGGCCTGGGGATTTTGCCCCTCTCTCGGCAGGCCTGCGCTATGTATATAAATTGAAACTTAATCCTTTTAAACAAACATCAAAGTAAAATGATAAGCCCTTTTGTACGAAACAAATCCTTTATTTCTGATTATTAAATGATAGGCTATGTGCAACTGATATGCCTGAGTTTTATTACTGCAATTATTCCATGAAAAATGACTTTTCTTTTACTTAATATTGTATTATTGATGCTTAACAGGATGTAAGCAAATATCAAAGTGAGATAATAATTTTTACATATAAATTATTGCGTTTCATCTCAAAATTGCTGATATATGAGTGTTGTAAATAAAAAAATATGGAATATATGAGCAAATTGAATTATATCCCTTCAATAAAATCAACAGCAAAGTCCTGTACTGTTTGCCAAACGTCTAGAAGCTGTTGCCAACTTGGCATCTGTTGAACACAGCGATGGGACGCCTTACTTCTCGGACTACGGACGCAACGTTACGAAATCGGATATCCTTGAGGGGTTTCTTCAACTTCCTCAGTCTTCATCTTCTTTCACCCAGCGATTAACGCAGGAGTCTGGATAGTTATAGACCTTTGCCCCTGGTGCACCTCTCCGCGCCCTACCCCATTTGGGTATATTAAATAAACGGGTAGCCGAAGATAGGAATACGGATACTGTGGTCTGTTGTAAAACACCACCACCGCCCCTTGGGAGGTACATCCCTTCATCAGAGGTGAGGCTAACACAGCCACACAACCATTACTGTACCCCCAGGGGAAGCGAGAACCGGCACACTGAGTCGGGTCACTTCTCATACAAGATCTCGTGGTGCCTCCTTCCTCACGGGGGACTAAGCGCAGAGTCAAAAAAATTTGAGAAAATTATTTTATCAAAGCTCATTTTTTCAGGGTGCTTCAGGAGGGTTATCTTATTATTGTTAAAACACCTTTCAGATGTTGTCAAAAGGCAAGCCAGACAAGTTCCTATACGTTAATCTTAACCTCATTCTCGCCTGATTATTTTATTAAGGCTGACTGCTATATAATTGAGTTATACAAGGTGTCCATTCTAATCGCGGCCCAATAGATAAATTCTAAATTGTTGGATAATGCATAATTTAAATTGGAAAAATCTTTTAAATGACGTAAAAAATTATATTTCAGGTTGTTTGAGACAATAAACATACTGCTGAAAAAATTACGAAGTCTAAATGTTTATACAGTCCGCCCGTCCTATTAGTCATATTAAGCAAAATATTTGCGACACACTAACATTTTAAACAAAAAAGAAGCTTTGAAATGAAGTTTTGAATATTATTACTTTAGACGACATTGGACCATTTCAACGGCCATCTTGAAGGAGATCCGGCCATTAACGGATGACTCGAGCAAGCGGTGGTCTTTGAATGGCCAAAAGTAATGAAATTCAAACCTTCATAACTCGGTCAATTTTAGTCACAAAAAATGGAACTTTTTTTAATTTAAAATCAGAATATTTTACAAAGTATGACTACTTTACCAAGTATGGCTAGTTTTACTTTCTTATATAGGTATACAAAGAGAAATTATTATAATAGTAAAAAAATACGACATCGAAAATTTTTGACATGTGATACACATCAATCAATACATAAAATTAAAATGTATTGATGTGTATCAAATGTATTTGTAAAATTTTTAATGATATTTTGTGCATCTGATTTCAAATGTATCTGTAAAATTGATTCATAAGTAAAACGAGTTCTTTGAAAGATATTTACTTTAAACAAATCAAAAACAATTTTTGTTAAGGATTATTAAATTGATATTCGATAAAAATACTGGCCATTTGAACATGAAAAACCAAGGCGTATACAACCAAGGCGGCAAAACATGCAGGAAGTGGCTAGAAAATAAAAATAGAAAAGAATGTATTAATTATCATGAATGCATTATAAAATCCATAATAAAGATTTCAGAAAACGATGACGATATTGACAGTAAAATTATATCTAGAATGTGTGTTAGTGGAGAACTGATTCCGAGTATAGCTATTTGGAATTTCAAAAGAATTTTTTGATAAAATATGTAATGTTATTAAGAATTATTACATTAATTAATTTTATAAAAATAGAAAAATAATGAAGAAAAATCAAAAATGAAATTAGATAAGATAAAACTTAAATTGCAGCAATTAAATATAGAAGTAACGAAGGGGATGTTGTTGAAAACTGAATGAAGGGGATGACACTACATTCAGTCGTTTAAAAGTTGGGGATAATCTTTATTAGCTCACAGAAAATGGCCAATATTATATGGGAATAACGAATTATCAACAACATTGCTGAATGCTGTAACTGGGTTGCCTACGGCGTTCGGTGCCAGTCAGAGCTTCTTTATAGGAGAACACCAGTGAAATAGAAGCCCTTCCCCTTCGTTTCCATATACCTTCTCTCATTACAAAATCGCTGCAGTTAACGTACACAGTAGAAAAATAAAATAAGCAAAAATAAACTCTAAGGTCAAAATATAGACCCCTTGGCAGTCAAGGAATAGCTCGTCATTGGACAAAACTTATCACCCACGATTCAGACATAACGGCACCCTGTACCCCTGACCAAACCCAATACCGAACCCACCAATGGATGCTCCAAGCAACCAAAATCACCCCAAAAAGCAGTCCCTCCAAAGGCCCGAACCACTTTTTTGAAAATAAATAAAAATTTACCATTTTTACAATACATTCCAAAACAACAGGTTTACAACATCCACATCAATCACATAACAAATAAGAAAATAAAAAACGAGTGCTGCATAGTTCTTTTCTCTACTTAAAAAATAAATTGTAAAATGTTCTTTAACACAATGATCAGTTCTAATAGAAATGCGTAGTCACAGTTCATAACACACGTACCAAATCCCAATGCCAAATTTTATCTTTGCGTCGAATACTGCAAACTCAATGCAATGGCGAGGCCTGACCCATATGCCCTGCCACGTATGGACGACATCTTGCAAAACGCTAAACAAACAGCTTACATGTCTACCATTGATTTGAAAAGTGGATATCATCAAATTCAAGTGTATCCTCCCGACGAAGACAGAACTGCGTGTGTGTGTTAATTTGGAATCTACCGATTCTTTAGAATGCCTTTTAGATTAAAAACTACCCCTGCAACTTTTCAAAGACTAATGGACATTTTCCGAAACGGACTTAAAGACAAAAACTTAGCCTACTTAGATGACGTGATAGTATTGTCTTCGACATTTGAAGAACATCTTGAAAATTTACGTCAAGTCTTCGACCGCCTACAACACTTTAAATTGTATGCTAACAGAAGTAAGTGTAACTTCGTTTGCCTAAAGGTAAAGTATTTAGGACACTATATCACTAACGCCGGAATTGAAGTTGATCCTGCGAAAATTGAAGCCATTGTGAAAATTCCTCCTCCAAAAAATACAAAACAAGTACAAAGCTTCTTGCAAACCTGCAACTGGTATCGTCGCTTTATTCCTCAATTTGCTCGCATTGAGCAATTTCACCAAGTAACGAACTTCTTGGAAGTAGGGACAAGATGAACAGACTGCATTTGATACATTAAAGCAAGGGTTCCCAACCTTTATTGCCTCTCGTTCCCCTTGATTAACATTTATATCTTTGCGTATCCTCTACTGTAATATCCTCCTCACCAACACCATCTATCTATGAAAAGAAGTTTTTATCAATGATGCTAAGGGCTTAGATTTTCTTAAGAGTCAAATGATTCGAATTAATAACATTTGCAGAACTTACTTTTTATTTTAATTTTATTGCATTTTTACAATAGTATTAGTTCAAATCCAAAACAAATGAAATCAGTATTGTAATAATTTCTCATTAACTTATAAGGATAGCTAAAAATTACACTCCGTAATAATCAACTATTCAAGTGGTATAGTTATTAAATAGCAAGAATTAATTTAGGGAAACAGAATTCTGTAACTTTTTGAATTACTTATGTTTCCTTGTTTCCGACATTGCCAACTTTAATTTTACGTACCCCAACTAGTTCTTCGCGTACTCCCAGGGGTACGCGTAACTCAGGTTGGGAATCTCTGCATTAAAGAAAGAGCTAGTCTCTCCACTGGTGCTGAAACAAGAAGACGAGACAAACCCATTTGTTCTCCGAACAGATGCTTCAAATTATGCCTTAGGAGCCGTCCTTATCGAAGGAAAAGGTGATAAAGAGCACCCGATAGAATATGCAAGTCGTTTACTCGCTTCAGAAAGAAATTACTCCACCACAAAAAGTGAAGTATTGGCAGCCATATAGGTTCTCGAAAAGTTTGGTGGTTATGTGGAAGGTGCTCGAATAACGGTTGTGTCTGACCATCAACCATTAACAAGTTTTTTGAGTCTGAAGTCACCAACAGACCGATTATCAAGATGGGCTTTACAGTTACAGTCATATGATCTAACAGTAGAGTACATTACTAGCAAAGCTAATGTCATAGATGGCATGCTCTCTCGTCCGTTATCTCACTGTGCCTCTGGAATATTTATATTAACACAATATTGAATTTAAATAGCGAAAAATTTCTAGTACAAAGCGTTTGCAGATGACCTGGAGCTTGTTTCGACCGGCAAGAATAAGAAGTGAGTTAGAAACGAACAAAAATGAAATAATTGAGAAGATTATGGAGAACTTGATTTCTCTAAAATTGAAATTGTCGGTCGACAAGTACCAGGCGATCGCTATTAGATCGGCACAAAACTTAAATCGAAAGAGGAAGGGCCAGGTAATTTTTAGCAGGTTCCCTACTTTAAAATCAACAATAAAGGAATAAAAGTCAGTAACAGTCCGAAATACTCAGGTATTAACATAGAAAGCAGGTTGGTGTGGACCGCGCATATTATGACTTTACACTCAAAAACTTTTAAACATGCACAAAATTTTAACTGTATCGTTCGTATAGACAAACATATCTTAAAAACATGGTATTTTGTGGCTGTTGAAAAGGCCCTGCTGTATGGCGCGGTAGTCTGGGGCGGGTCATTAAGTAATGAAAACATTAAATGTTTAGCTACCATTCAAAGAGTGTTTCTCTAAAAGTTCATGAAAGTGTATAGGACCACTTCCATGCAAGTACTAGGCGTCTTGGCAAGGAATTCCCTTTCTATACATTTTGGGAAAAGCAGAATTTCAAAAATTTCAGGAATGGGTCTGCCCGTCCTTGGAGCTCGGTGGTGTTCTGGATGTCGGTGAACTTGATCATTTTGTTAAATTATCCAATGTACCAATGAAGTTCAGAACAATAGACATTAAATCCCAGATTACAGAGTCAATTCGAGGTGTAGACGGATGGGTTCAGGATCAGAGACAATGCTGGGTTCTCCGCGTGCATTCTCAAAAATTATCATCCTTTTAAACTTTTTTAAATTTAAACTGAACAAGAATAATACCGTTTTCCAGGTCGAGCTGGCGGCGATTAATTTCCCTTTTCGCTGGGCTCTGAAGAACGGCTTCTAAATTAATATTTACACCGACAGCCAGTCCTCCATCGAGGCTTTGCGGTGCGCCAGGTCCAGGTCTGCATTTTTAATAGAGGCAAAAAAATTATATTCAGCTGGTGACTCGGTTGGGCTCACCTGGGTCTTGTCGGCGACCCGGGAAATGAGTTCGCCGATCATCATGCAAAATTGGCCACAACTGATGACGAGGGAATGGATGTCCCAACCCTACTATCATGTGTAAAATTCAAAATTACAAAAAATTTAATGAAAGATTGTCAATATAATTGGGAAAATTATGACTCGGAATCGGAAAGGAGGACCAGGATCTTCGTGCCTTACGTAAATAAAAATAGTTTACTTTTTAACGGGGCACGGTCCACTTCCCTGTTATCTATACAGATTCAAAAAACTAAACTCACCACTTTGCCCATGTTGCCGACCCGGTGATGCGGATCACTACTTTTTTCATTTCTCGTTGACTGAGGATTATCATCTCAAAGAACCCGCATTGAATCATCGGGTCGAGTGGTTTAAAAATTTATTAAAAAATAGGAAGTGCCTGTTGAGACTAGAAAAGATCTTCAGATTCTGTGGGGATATGTGCTTAATCAGGACTGAGTTTCTGGACTTGGTTGAAGTGCGCTGGTCGCAAGTTTCGTTTTTTGAATTTTCTTTTAGAAATAATATATTTTAAGTTTGGATTTTGAATTTGATATTTTACCCTTGTTTGGCCGGGCTGGATCCTGCCAAAAATTTTAGTCTTGTTAATTCCTTTTTTACTTTTAAGTGGATGAGCCTTGGTTTTGGGTTCTGGACAGCTGGTTTGGTGTTGGTCTCTATTGATCCATTACTCATAAGGTAACCACGGCTGGTCCAGGTAGCAAAATCCTCATCTTTAGCATAATTTTCGAAACAGTTGGTGATTTTCTTTAAATACTCGGGTTCGTGGAGCGAACGGATAGTACTTTTAAAACTTCTTGCTTTCTATACTAGGCTTTTTAACTTGCTGACATTCGACATTTTGACTTCAAACAATATTTCTTCTATTTTACTCTTTTTGCATAAATATTTTAATATACAAGAAATCTGTGTGGTCTTGATTAGATAGGTAATCTTTGCCGAAAAAGTTGCTTGGAAGCCCCAGTAGAACACAGTCCATAGCCCCCTGGTCTCTCTCTCTCTCTCTATATATATATATATATATCCTTGGATGTAGACGAAAATATTTTAAAATGTCCTGTACACCAGTGGGTTTTTATGTAAATTAAGTACTAATATGTTTTTAATCTTTTGTATTATGTTTCCCCTCCGGTCTGAGGAAGGCCTTACACCCTTTTGGTTAGGCTGGACCGGGGCGGGTTGTAATAATAATACTAATAATAAATGCTCTCTCGTCTTACATGTACATACGAGAATTTTACTTGCGGTATCTGCACTATCTCTATTGATTTACCTTCAAGGAAAGCCAATGATATACGTGAAGAGCAGCTTAAAGACGAGTATTTAAAGAAAATCACCAACTGTTTCGAAAATTATGCTAAACCTGAGTATTTTGGTAATTGGACCAGCCGTGGTTACCTTATGAGTAATGGATTGCTTTATAGTTATTCTCCAGGCTCTGAATTTGAAGAAGCACAGTTGGTAAACTTAAGCCAAGAACGTGAAAGGGTTCTCAAAGAATACCATGATTCCCCTACTTCTGGCCATTACGGTGCTGAAGTTACATATAATAAAATAGCATCAATGTATTACTTTCCTGGGATTAGATCATATATTTCCGAATACGTAAAAAAATTGTCCAGAATGCAACCAATACAAGGCTAATAACCAAAAACCAGCTGGTTTGTTGAGAACTCCTGTTTATTCTCAGAGATTCGAGATCACCTCAATTGAATTATTTGGTACATTATCACGAAATGATACAGGTAAACAATGGATTTTTATTGTGGAAAACTGTGCCACAAGATGGATCGAGTTATTTCCTCTTGCTCAAACCACTACACATGAATGTGTCACAACGTTAATAGAAGTATTTATGAGGCATGGTATACCAAGGCAAATCATCAGCGACAATGGACCGCAATTCATTAGCTCAGTCCTTCAACAAGGGTGTTGTACCCTCAACATCAATCAAAATTTAATTTAATACCAGTTATTTCAGTTATTTTCCTCAAGCCAATCCTGTCAAGTGGAAAAACAGAGATCTTAAACCTCGTCTTGCAATCCTTGTAGGAGACGAACATGACAACTGGCATTCGAAGCTCCCAGTGATTCGATTTGCTATGAATACAACTATTTGTGATATCACAGGGCATTCACTTGCCTTCCTACAATTTAAAAGAGAGTTGCGGACTGTGAACGATGTCGTGCAAAATTTCAAAACTGTGGTTGAAAACGACAATTTTTTCCTGGAAATCCCTCCTAGCCTTAAAAGGTTCGCAACCATTACTAATGGCATACGGGACCGGATTGAAATGAAAGTATTATGACAAAAATCAAAGAAAAGTATATTATCTTCCTGGTGACAAAGTCTGGATCACTTTGCTTCCCATCAGTAATGCAAAAAACAAAAGACCTCAAAATTCATTCCAAAGCGTGATAGCCCATATTTTATCCTCACTCAGAAGTCACCTACTTCCTATGTCATTACAAGTCTTGACAAACCATCAGAACCGATCACAACATATCATATATTTGCAACATATCATACCTTTAGAGACATGGATACTTCTCCTATTGCCCAGCTCAGAAAGCGAGGTCGACCACCAAAAGTCACTGTGGCACCCCGCACAACAAATCAAGAACCTTCAGGTGGGTCAAAAGCTACTTCAAAACGCAAACACCTTTTCCAGAGAATAAAAAAGCCACAGACTACTACAAGAGCTCCCAAATCTTCCAGTCCTGTCTCTTTGCCGGGACGTCTGCAGAGCCAGAGGGTGTAGTCGATCTTCTAACGTTAACCGTAACTGTCTGTGACTGACGTCAGGGACAGCGCCCTCTGAAGATTTTGAACTTTAGTTGAGATCAAGAGATGGAGCGCGTTGCGTCCCATGAACAATTCTCTTCTTTATGTTCTATTTCTGAAATTATTTGTGTAAACTGTCTGTGTGTAACGGAAACCTAAAATAAATAACTGTTACACTAATTTGGACTATTTACTAGACCCATGAACGACCCCCCACAAGACAAGCTTCAAGAGTTTCTGCCTGCAAATTTATGTATCGTTCCGAATAGCTTGCACACTTGTACTCAAACAACGCCAAACCAACTGGCATCGAGATCAATCCAGGATAGTAATTTTGATAAAGCTCCATTTCCTATGATTCAGACAGTAGTTTCCATCAGCTTTTGCCAATTTCCTGGTCGGACTACTTTTCAAGCGACTATAAGTCAATGCAAAGAGAAAATTTTATTTTTAAAAGGAATATTACTACATTCTAATTTATTAAATTTTTTGTTTTTTAATTGTTTCCCTCTTTTTGGCAAAATATTCTTGTGGCATGTCATTTTTTGAAGCAGTTTATCGGAATGGATATTCAACAGCCTAAATAGGTTGATTCAAATTTCATCGATGATCAAATACTAAAATGTCCTTCATTACATCGTTAATTGAATATGTTCTGATTTTGTAAAACCATCAATACTGCATCATGTACATTAATTGTAAGATTTTCCTTCATTTTTAAAATACATTGTAGAAGTTTTTACTCTTTCAAAGAGTATACAAACGTCAGTGCAACAAATATTTCAGCTATTTTACTTTTTATTTTATACAAATTTAAATTATTAAAATTGCCTCTGCTCTCAAACAAGCTGAATAAATCACTTCTTCGATTTTAAATTACTGAAATTGCTCTTTCGAACGATCAAGCTGAGTTAACCGTGCGTGTGAATAATCTTGATATAATTTTAACCTATTAGAAATTATAAAATTCGAATTTACCTAACGATTAAGTTAATAAAAATATTCAGCAAATTACAATAAATATTTCAAGTTCTATCATTAATTTCTTGATCATATTTCCCATTCCCTTCTATTTGTTAAATTAACTTATTTTCAACATATATTTTGGGTTTGTCGGTTTGGAATTACATATTATATCATGAAGAATTTAAAGTCTCTTATATTGCTTAGTAAATCTGAAATTTTATAAAGGTTGGTGACAAAAAATAAGGGTTAGAAAATATGGCTGCAAATCGAAATCGTCTGTAAACCAATTTTTTTCCCTTGTGATAAGAAGACTACAGGCTGTTCACACATTTTTAGACGATTTTTAAGGTATTTACAGAACTATTTTACATATCTCTTTTGAGTTTTAAACGTTCGGGGTCTGAAAGCTATATTTAATAATCCGGCAGATGATGTTCCTGAAAAATCAAATATGTTTTGCTTGTCATATGACTGTGGAACACATGTGGACCCACCAAGTCATCGGCCATCTCTCCAAGCTAAACATTAGTTTAATTGACTCGTCTATTGTACCTGCAAATGGAATGAGCTCGCAGCAAGGTTAGAAGACATCTGCATATACGAGATAATTCATATGCAGATAGTGACGGATTTGCATACGTTCCATTTAACCGCCATCGCTTGGTTTGACAAATGCAAGATAAATCTCTACTTCGTCGAACGCCAAATTCAGTGTCATATTGTAAACAAAAGGCTAAATTCCTCGTAAACTACACCATCCATATAGTTTATTGTTCGAAAGCTGATGGAATGGACATGTTTTGGATAAATTTTACTGATGGTATCTGCAAGAGCGCTTAGGATATTGCCGGTTAAAGATTCTGGCGAGAATTCGATTTTGCACTTCAACAATGTTTTAGCGTCTGTAGCTAGCCGTCAAATACAGATATCCTTGTGGAAATGGTGTCATATTATAGGAATTTTTCTTCTCCATCCAAATATATGGCTATTTTTTGTATAAGTCTTTCAGGGATTGTATAATTATTTTCAGATTTTTTACATTTTCAGTCTATCCACCACAACTCGTAAAAGGTTAGAGATAAGAAAGGGTTGCCATGGTGATTAATATTCCACATGTGCTCTTGTATCACCCCCTTTCATTTGGCAGATTTGCTCAAAATCACCCTGCATATGAACTTCTCTTTCATTTAAAAAGCATCATATTGACATTTCACAAAAATGTTTTTAAAAAAAATTATAAAAAAGTTTCAAAAGTATTTAAAGAAATTTTTCTTAACATTCACAGAAAGTTTTATACGTTATAATTCTAACCACATGAAGAAGTTCGCTTAGATATTTAAACAGATGTTTCTGGGAAAATTTTGATAGATTAGAAGTCGCGAAACAAATATATATTCAATTTATACTCGTATTCTAAATCTTTATATGTACAGGGTGCCTACTAAAGTCCTTTACACCTCCCCGCTTAACTTCAAAACGAGTGAGGCTGTCATAAAAGTGGTGTCTTGTATAATTAAGTGGCTATGCGGTACGCGATGAGATCGCTTACAGAACCATCACCAACAACAACTGGTGACAAACTGCGCAGTGGCTAATCGCACCGTCGGTGCTTTTAGCCTCTGGAGGATATCGGCGACAACCTACGTTAGCGCATGCGCATGATCAGCACTCGTATAAGCATTTTACGTCGATTACAGTAAGGCGTGCGCATGCGCACGGCTTTTATGACTCGATGACCTCACAAGAGTTATTTTCAGTTTTAGCGAGGATTATTACCGATTTCTATTTAGCTTCCATGTATGCGATTTCTTTGCTAATTAATTTATTAATTACAATTATTCGTTATCATTATTGAATTATTAGTTATTGAAATCTAGTTTGTGTCACGTGTTATGCGTTTGAAACTCTCGTTTTTGGAATTTAAAAAAAACCCTAGATTCCTAACATTCAACGAAAAAGCGAAGCTACTATTTTAAGCTACTAAAAGCGAAGCTACATTCAATGAAAAGGCAAAGCTACAAGCAGTTTCGATTCAAATGATGGATCCGGCAACTCAGTGCGCATGCGTGACACATACGTTGAAATATGGTTGTAGATTGTTCAAGATAAATGTTTTGTTAACTCCTTGTGACGAAATAAATTGTCTGTAACTGCTTGCCTTGAGTTTTTATGCTGTTTTTAAGGTACAGCGCCATCTACGTGCAAAAGTAAGAACTAATTTTTGTTATTGGCGAAAAAAATATTACACCAAATGAAGAATTTTAGTGCAAAGCGCACTCTTCTACGTTAATTACTTGATTTTATATTTAATTTTAAAATGCATCAAGAACTTTTGGTACAATCTGTGTATATACTATCGCCTTCATATTCAAAAAAAATTCATGAATGGGCAAGGTTATACAATTTCCTAGAATTTATTATTATAATGATCATGATTCAAATATTCAAAATTACCTTTTACAACAATATACAAAAGAAACGAAGTGCAACAAGGCGGGAATGTTACTTTATTTATTGGAAATAATCAGATGAACACATAGCGCACGTGTGGGATACACTTCATAATTTGAATTTTAAATCTAATTTTCGTATTTAATAATTTCACATTTTAAATCTAAATTCTTATAAAAAAATCTTGCTATTTTAAAGAAAATGAATTCAAAAATATTCTTTTCAATGTTATTTTGAGATTTTGTTTTCAAGGCCTTAATTCTCCAAAAGATCTCAATCACACACAAAAAATGACTGCCCTATGTAAGTAGATTAAGTGTTTTAAGCATTGTTTATTCTTTATATGCACATTCTAACATATCCAGTGCAATATACATACCCTGTAATTCAGTTATCCGCTCTGACTTGAAAGTAGAGAATTTCGCATCACGAAACTGGCTAGTAATCTTTTTACAGTTTCTTAAGATCATCCATTTTCAAGCTCTCATTCATTCTCAACGATCCTAAATAAAGTTTTACCTTACAAAATGCTCCCTTTCCCTTAAACCCTTTTCACAATACCATACGGATTTCCTTCCAGTACTATCATGTTTTTCGTAAAATCCATATCTCTTACAATAATTCTATTTTCTATAGGGTTGTCTTTCTTTTCATGTCTGGTATGATTTTTCTTTTCATCTCATTTCCAGTCTTGCTGTTTCTTATGTTCCTGTGATTAAAGCAGCAATTGAGATTGAGCAAAAACGCCTAGAACTAGTATTCACGTACAGAAACCAATCTTCCTCGTCGTCATGGCTACAACATTACGAGCTTTAGTAGATTTTCGACGACCAAGACGTCCATTAAGAAAACATTCAATGTTCCGCTCTCTTCAGAAATTTTTAATATAAAAGTTAATAATATTAAAACAATTGATGATTTAAATACCAATGTGTCTTCAATATAGTTTTAACAAATGGTCTTTGCATTTAAATAAATTTTGGATAAACTAATTTGGAGTTCGCTACTTATTTGTCGATATATAAAACTAGATTTACAACTGTCCATAATGTGATCTTGCATTATGTCCATAGTTGTATGTTGTTTAGATTTAAAAAAATAGTGGAACAACCTGTAAAACTCAAACACTTAATATTAAATATAAAAAAAATCATCAGAATTATTATTTTTGAAGCAGTTGTAAAAAGATAATTAGGTTGTTGTTTTCATAAACTCTTTTATCAATGAAATATAATTTTCATATTAATGTTTTTCCAAACGAAAATTAAATTCAGTTGCAATGATGTTTGATAAAATAAATTAAATTGCTTTTTTTATAGATCTGCTCGTTTCAGAAGATGACATATATGAAAGCCTAAAACCACTTTTTAATCCACTCATAGATTTTTTATTTATTATTTTATAATTTTATTCAATCATACTTCTTTAGCTACATTCAATGGTATTTTGCTTAATTAACTTTAAAAAAATTTATCTTTAATTTTTTTGATAAATCAAGGGTTTTACGAAAATTCAAGTATAATCGGTCCCCATCTTTTCTTATATGCATTACATGAAATTGATTTGATTCGAATGCTAGCCAAATCGATTTAGCAAACTTATTATTATTCGATAATATAATAATAATAAGTTTGTGTTGGAACTGTTTTGAAAAGAAAAATGCTGTAAAAAATGTAAAGTTGAGAAATCTATTCTATTTATTTATTTTCTTTTCTCTCTTGAGCACTATTTTCTTCTCAAATAGTCCATATGTTAAGTTGAGACGACACCCAAAAAGGGTGAAACTGGCGATATCCTGAAAGCTCCTGAATTTCACTGTATTACTGAATGGGAATGGCTAAAATTTTACGCAGTGATATTCCAGTTGTTGCTTAACAGATTTACATCTTATGTGCACAATTCAATTATTTTTAAGATTTAAATTTAATATGTAATATGAATTATAAAATATTACTTTAAGTTCGGAAAAAATATAGTTTTGATTTGCATTATGTAGCAGTAAATGCAAATGGAATTATTCTAATCGATTGATTATATCTCGAGATCAGCCGAAAAGAAGACAGAAAATTTCATTTCAAACTAGGAAGAACTAATTTCAGCTGCTCATAATCCATTAATCATTCCTTTGAAATGGCAAAGTTTTACTAATAGTTGATTTAATATTGAGAATTTGAAAGTGTTTTCGAAATTGTATGTCTCCATTTGAAAAAATTGAGTTAGTGCGTATTTATATATGAAGATGACCTTTTGAATAAACAAAAAATATGTAGAGACCATTTCTTTAAGTCGAAAGTCATTTTTAAAAAATTCTAATGTGCAATAATTATTTCTTCACGAACTAATTATTGAATACATTACATTTTTGAAGAAATACATCTTAATCAATATTTCTAAAGATCTATTTTATTGGGATTTTCTGAACTTGTTACATGCTGTTATTTAATTTGACTTGTTCCAAGTTCGTAAAGATGGTATTGTGTAATCAATTTTTCACCCACTCCCTGATGTGCTAGAGATTTTGACATTGTGCACACTTTTTATTCTCGATGAATTTTAATATTTTCAGAATTTAATTATAATTTAATCGATTAATTCAATTAAATTTTGGTCCCATACGGTGGCTCCACTTAGTAGGCATGTTGAAAAAAATTGATTTTGCAATATTTATAATAAGGAATTAAAAACTAAAAGTAGAAAAAAATCAAAATAATAAGTTTCACTTTTTAGCACAGCAATAAAAGTGTGTTTTTAAAAAACGTTGTTATTAAATTTATTTTAGGAATATAGCGCACTTCTGCTGTCTGTAGAAAGTTGGAATAACTTTTCCGTTTGTGCGACTTTTTTAACGAATTAAGATTTACGGAAGAGTATTTCATCTATTCAACTAAAGCATTTAAACGAAAACAACACAAATAAAGTTAAATCGAAATAAATACGCAGTTTATAACGTAAAAGCCGTGAGTAATGGTGTAGATCATATTGCTGTTTGTGAAGAATACTGACTTGTAGCAGAAAAGTGTTCCACTTTACCCAATAACGCCTAGCGTCCCTTTTCAGAGACGCTTCAAAAATGAACCACAGGAATTATTTTTTCAACATAAATTTTACAAAAAAAGTACCTTTAAGTATTTGCTTCTTTTATATTCAGTATTTGGGAAGCCAGGGCGTACGGTTGATGATACAGCCTTTTTATTTTCAAGTTAGACTCGAAAGTAGATTTTTGTAATGTGAAGAGGAAGAGGCTAAATTTGTTCAATTATTTATGAATTGAATTTAAAACATATATCAGTAAATAAAATTTTGAGAATATATGATATTGAAATTTCATATGATTTTAGATTTTGATCACTCTTTTGCATTTTTCATTACGTCCGTAAATAGGGACACTAGGCTTAGAAGGACACGTTGATTTGCCATTTGGAATGGATCGCGGATATGTTTCTTTCCCATTGAGGTTCTTTCTAATCGTACAGATGGATGCCCATTGACAGATATTACATGATTCCAAAAATGTACAAGAGGCACTTTTGAATATAAATATGATGGCGAGCAGAAAAATGTACATTTTAGTTAGATGGGTGTACATTTAAATGGACATGCTAAAAGCCCTTTGGTAAAAGCAAAACTGTGATCAAGCAATCATGAAAACAACAACAATTGACCACCCTAAACCAATTGAGAGATACAGAGATTTTTGGTTTGGAACTACAAAATGTTTGTTACTATGTAAAATGCATGACTCTTACATCGTGTTCCTCCATCATGAAAAGAAAACCATTGACTTCTGTTCAATTCCGTGAGAGGCTGCGGTCGCCTAGTGCAGTTGTGCGCAAACTATTTTCAGGGTGTCGCGACCACGTTTTTTGAAGAAAAGCCCAATATTTTTTATTGTCAAATAAATTTCTTCGAATTTAGCGACCCTCAAAAATTTTCCCGCTAAGGATCGCGACCCACGGTTTGCGCACCACTGGCCTTGTGGTAAGGTCTCGGCTTTGAGGTCGGAGGGTTATTGGTTCGAAACACGATTCCACTAAAGATCCGTCGTGCATTGGGCCTGTTGCACGCTCAATCATATGTAGGGGGCCAAACGTCCTTCCGTTGATGTGGTGCGGAAGTTTGGAGAGGGGGTACGAGCAAAGGTGTCGTCCCCATAATCTGACCGAGGTTCAAAATTACGAGGACAGTCCAAAAATAGTCCTCGTGTTGCTTCAAAACGGGACATTAATATAACTAAACTAAACTTCAATTCCGAACAAATATCTTTGACATACTTTCGAAAATGGCCTCTTTAGGGAAACCAAAGACGTTAAAATCGAGAGTTCCGGATATTATCAAATACGACGAGGAGAAACATTATATTATTGTGAAGGAAACTCAGTTGTGATATGCCCACCGCAGCAAAAAAGTGTACCGTAAATGCAGAAAGTGTACGATAAGTCTGCATGACAGATGTTTTATGGCGTTCTATACTTCAGAAGGAAAATTAAAATATTACACTTATCTCAGATATTTTTTCTTTATTTAAAATGTTTCACTTAAGAATGTATTCATTTTTATAAAATACAGTTGCATGTTGAAAGTCCTTTTGCACGGAAAACAGTGTACAATCTATTGCCTAACGTTAGAGACGTTTTAATTTTTTCAAATAAAACAAACTTTTAATTGGGAATATTTTTTAATAATTATCCACGTGATTTCACAAAATGTAATGTTTGTATACAAAATATTATCGAAAAATTACGACTTGGGCCTTAATGGGTTAATTCAGAAATTAATTGAATAATCAGATCACGATTTGTTTTATATTTGAAATGGGTTTGTAGTTAAGTATGGTATGGTATGCATTTTTAGGCACAAGGTCCAATTTAAGACAAGTTGAGACAAGCACAAGATTTATTAACAGTATCAAAGATAAAAATAATTTAAAGAGGGAACATAATTATTTAATTCAAATGTAAAAAACTACGTCAGTGACTAAAAAACATGAGTTTTTTAAAAAACGAATTGGACGTAGTTAAAATACTAAAATTTTAAATACTGTGATAAAAACTAATGGCTTTTAGAAATTCAATTAGTTTCTCTCGCCAAGTTCTGCAAGTTTAGAACAGATAAATGAAAATATACGTATCGAAGCGGACTTCACAGCCCGGTCCGCAAGCTCATTTTTCTTTGGATTCCAATATGGCTGAAGACCCAACAGAACATTACGTCAAAACCTTTGCTCATCAGCACGGTAGCTGCTCCATGGTACGTAAAACAACGGGTGAAAAGTGCAGTGAAATCTCTACTGTTGTTTCAAAACGCTCATGCTGCCGGTGTACAGTAGCGGAAAAAAGAAGGAGTCACTCGGCATTATTTTGCCATCGTTCATTGTATATTAAAACAAAAGGTACCAATTTTGAGGAAATAGCGTCTGGCAAATGATACCATGCTTAAAATTTTCATAAGGGGTCATATACATATTTATAATTGCACTAACTTCAAAATTTCCAATAGAAACACACATTTTTCTTAATAGATTTCAAAACTACATCAAAATTCATGCTAGAATATCAAGTTTCATCATTCTAGCCTTTCTTGTTTCGAAATTATAAACAAAACAAATTTTGAATATCTAATGTTAAAGTAAAATTTTGAATTCTTATTGTTATCTTGAGAAATAATATAACTATTCACCGAAAATTTTTTTATGTAACAGTATGAATTATTCTACACATTTTACACTTTTACCTTTTATTTTAAAATAATTTTGAGCACATGAAATATTTTATCAAAATTGATGCTTAAAATTTTTTTGAATAGCAACGCTTATAAATTTTAATAGTAATCGAGGCAGATGCCCATTTGATAAGCATGTGCAAAATTTCAGCATATTCGTATGAGCAGTTTTGAAGTTAAATTAAATTTTTTATTTTCGCTGTCAAACGATGCACTTGAGGGGGCTTCATATATTTCAGAAACGCTTTCATTATTAAATATAATCGTTGCACCACTTCGTTTTATAAAATTTAAATATATAAACTTTTAACTATTTATACATATAAATTAAAATTTTATAAATTAGAGTGGTGTACTATTTCATTTAAATCATTAATATACGAAGAATTAGAGAATAACAATACCTTATCGACTTACAAAGAAAACCTAGAAAATAAATGGAAAACAGTGAAAATCAGAATAAATCTCAACAAGTTATTAATGTTAATGCACATACTAAAATTTCGTTAAAACAACGAATATTCTCTTTTATTCGATTACTTCCTCTCATGCAAAAAAGGCTATGTAAATAATTATGCATTATTAAAATTATAACACTTTGCGATAAAAACTTATTCAGGTCAAAATGAAAATTACACAAAATTTCCAAAGTTCTTGGATATCATGATTTTTGCAGGACAAAGTAATTTTTTTTGGAAAAAAGTCCTGCTCTACAGAACTTTTTTACGCATCAAGTTTTATCAATTGTAAAGTGTAGATCATTTCTTTGAAAATAGCATTTAAAGCGCGAAATAGTTTAAAATGCTAATACCGATATTTAAATGTAAGCAGAGAACTTCTTTATCTAAATGTGGTGACAACCCCTTTTATATTTAGAACACAAAATGTCTAATATCTTCCGATCTATTCATGGCATATTAACCTAAATTTATTTCTTGGAGTATTTTTTCATGATAAATTTATTTATGACATCAAAAATGGGTGTTGCTATTGAAAATTTTGACGTTAGCACAATTTTAAATATTTAGATGACCCCTTTAGAAGTTTTTAATCGTAGAATCTTTTAGTATACTTTATTTACTGAAGGTCGGTAACTTTTTTTTAAATATACAATGAACGAGCGCAGAATAATGCTGGGTGGTTCCTTTTTTTCCGCGACTGTACATACAAAAATTACGGTGGAAGCATGAAGAAATACACTCACGTGTATACAAAATAGGAGTCGCTTTAAGGGTGTGTATGAAACAATATTTTGAAAGGGTGTCGCTGTAAGAGATATTATCAATAATAACTCCGAAACCTACCTACCGCATGGCTGCTGTTTTTGGCCATCTCTGAAGATTGCTTTAAAATAACCTTACAGGGAACGTTGAGCAAGAAGTAGTTCCTTAATGGATGAGAATGAGCTTCTTTGAAGCCAATGAAGAGGTTAATATGAGATAAGGATGATGTATTCCAAAGAAAGCGAAAAGGCTTAGCAGGTAGAATTCTTGTACCAGCAAATGGTGTGTCAGAAATGAGAGGTTTTATATCTTCAAAAAAGGGACGCAGGGCAGAGGAACGAACATTATAGAGTCGATCCAAGAATCGACTGACATTGGTAGGCTATAAAAGGTAGAACTGTACCTAACCGTGGATGAAATTTTAAAATAATTTTGTAATGTTAAATTCTGGCAATGAAGAAAAAGTGGAAGTTGATGTCAACATATTGGACGCATATAAGCTTTTGGCTGGAGATGTGCGAAAAGCTTCATAATAAATTCTTATGAATTGTGTCAATTCTTTTTTCTTAGAGGAATTGCTTGCAGAGTCCCATACACTATACTGCCAGTTTATTCGAGATAAGTTTAAAGCTTCATAAACTCGAAGTAATGGAATTCTAGCCTACACCTCAGCATGTATTAGATAGAACTTAGAATATATAGAAATTTCTCACATTTCTTTCTTAAAAATGAAATATGAGGAAGGGGAGAGAGTTTCCGATATAACATTACTCGAAGATATATAACCTCGGAGACTGCAGGAATAACCTAGTCGCGGATACAAGTTTCAGGTTCAAGATGAAGAATGCGTTTTCTCAAAAATGGACGCAACAACTTTTACTCGTTGAAATTGCGTATCTATTTTAGTCACAATATCTGACAATATTGTTCAAAGCGGTTTATAACTGTGTTGTATTGTGTGCTATAAGAAATGTTTTTTTTCCTTCTGCGTTTCCTTGGTCCAAGACCTTATAGCACACAATACAACAAACTGTTTTTCAATTAATATTATATTTCATCCCTGGCATAACATTTCTAAATCATCAATATATAACTAGACCGAGATTTACGATAGAAGCTTTAAAATAATTCGAGAAATATGGATGGTAAAACGGTTAACACTGAAGACGCTGCCCTGAGGAAAACCTTCTAGTTGAACAAAAGGATCAGAAAGTGTTGATCCGATTTTAATTTTAAAAGCATGATAAGATAAATCTTTTAAATAAAGAGCGGTAACTACGAAATACAAACTTAAATTGGGCTCGAAGTATACCATAACGCCAGATTTTATCTTGAGTCTTTTCAAAATCCATAAAAATGGAGATTAAATTATTCCACCTCTCAAATGCGTTGCGAATTTCAATCTCCAACTGAATGACGTAGTCAAGAGTTGATCTGCCTTTACGAAAGCCCCTTTGATGTAACGGCATGAGGTTATTAACCTCTTGCTGATAAATGAAGCAGGCACCAACCATTGTTGAGTGAGACAGCTGGTTAATGCAATGGCCCAATAGTTCGAAGGCTCCTTTAAACTCTTTTCTGGTTTCAATATCGGAATTACAATATTTTCCTGCCATTGCCAAGGGAAAATTCCTTTATTCTAAACTTGATTAAATAGGCGGAAAATGTTAGAGAGGGAAAGGGAACTTTGGTGACGGAGCATGTGATAAGAAATTCTATCGGTTTCTGGGCTGGTGTTAAAAGAATTGGAGAGGGTTTTCCACAGTTCAAATATCTCAAAATCAGAATTATATGGGAAAATATGACGTGTTCTGAAGTTAATTGGTTGTCTCTCAGCACATCTTTTAATAGCAAGAAATGTAGATTTATAAAAGGTCGAGCTAGAAATCTTAGAAAATATTTCGCCGATTATATTGGCAATATCTCGAGGTGATAAATAAAATGGCAGCATCAGTCTTTAAAATTGGAAAGATAAATTCCTGATAGATACCATTACCTGCCTTCATTTTCTTCCATATATATCTAAAGGATTAGATGGATTTGGTCCATTTTCGACATCTGAAGAAAGAGATGTAGAAGGGCAAATTGATAAAACACCATCATGTTAAATTTGGATATCAGAAGGATCCAAAGATTTTGGAAGTCCAGGAGAGACCTCTATCTCTATCTATCTCTTAACTATAGTAGAGAAGGGGTCATCTAATTTGATAGTTCAGTTTCAGTCACCGGTGACAAATTTCCATTCGCAAGCATTCGTTTAGCAGAAGCCGATGCGCGCTATCTGGATACGTTTTTCAGTTTTTCTTGAATATCTCGAAAACTCTTCAGTTTTTACACTACATGGGAATTAACAAATTAAAGACCGTAAAATTCCCTAAAAATACCTGCTTTTATTTTTCTTGCAGTTTTAATATTTTCACAGATAATGCTTCTAAACAAATTTTTGATTTTTAGTAATTTACGACCCCCTGGACGACTGAAACGGTGTGTTACCTATCTAATAAAAAACTTTTTAAAATGCGCTCTCATTCATAGTTGAAACACTATTAGTTTTTTTATTAATTTTTGAAAAGTGTCCAACAATTCTCGGACACCCTGTATTAATTAAAACTCTAATCACTGAGTGGTACAACTGTTGTTACAGCCCGTATTTGCACAGAATCTATATCACCTGTAAGGAAAAGGTTAAACATTGGTCTAAATAATATGCTGTTTCCTAAAACTTAAAACAAATGCAAGAATTCTGGAATTGTCATGTTTTACATTTCTCCTACCTTGTCTTGCTCAAACGTTCTTGGAATATCACGACCTAGGAACACATTTAAATCTACCAGTGAACTTTAAATTACCACATTTAAATCTACCATTGAGCAGAAGAGGCCTTAAAGCAGCCTTATCTTGAAGTGCTAAAGGAGATTCTATCGGATTTTTTTAAAAAACAAACTTACCTGAAAAACTCTTTCAACATGATCTCTTGTTGTGTGGTCTTCAATCATAGGCTCTACAGCCTTGCCCATAAGTTCGTAGATTGATTGCACGATTTTGGACAGCTCATCTTTTGTGATGTAACCATCTCCATTGATATCATACAAGCTAAACGCCCAGCGCAATTTTTCTTGTAGTGATCCTCTCGCCAATACGGAAAGGCCGATGACAAAATCCTGTTGGAAAAAAAGACTTAGAATTAATACTTGTGATAAATCTTTTTTTCTCGCCCAGTTCGCTTGGATTTTTTTAAATGTTTGGATATTTAAGAGCGTTTGTCTAAATCAACAGATTAAACCTTCCATCTAAACGGAACTCGCTGTATCGCTTTGTTTTTCCTGCTATGAGGAATTATATCTTCCTCTGTCCATTTAAAATGGTCGTGGGTGGATCTTGAAACTAATTTTAACAGAAATACGCAAACTGCTTCATGATGATTTGACCCTTCTTTTCAGCTGAGAAACTACTATCTTCGCATATACAGTCCTGATCACTAAATAGCCTCATTTAAAAAAAAAACTTTGCAAAATTTAATGATAAAGGCAAATATCTATTATCATTCCAAATATAAATTTATTAGATGGATTTTCATCCATAATAACAAAATTATGAAAAAAAGATTTCTTATATATTAATTATTGCAAATGTAAATTTTCTAATAAAATGAGCCAATCACTTGAATAGCCTTAGTGTTATTTTCTTAAATTAAGGTTGAATATAATGTTTCACTACTTTGCATGGCTACCTTGTGCCTTTATCAGTAAGCACTTTTAATTGTAAGGCATTCTTTAAAGCCTTTAATTTCTGAGGGACAATTTTGTTCTATGATGCTTATATGGCTTGAAAAAATCATTGCTTTTGTCATATTGCTTATCATCACGGTAAACGTCATCAGATAAGATGCACCACATAGTTTTTATTATATTTAATCGTGGGGATATCCCCAGATAGCAATTTTAGTTTGCAGCAAATTTGCAGCAGACTTACACTGCAAATCTGCAAGCTTACAGCAAATTTGACACGACAAGAGTGCAAGTGCGAAACAAGTTTGCAGCAAGTTAACGTAAGCTTCGAAGTCACCATGGGACGAACTAGCAGCAATCTTGCATTGCAAACTATAGCAAAAACAGAGAACGAACACAACCCGGGATAGAACTCGCGATCTACGGTTCCGAAGCAGATGCGCTAACCTTTCGGCCAGTTAAACTCTGCGAGGAGGAGACAGATTTTGCTAATACATCGTTCGATACGATTTATTTTAAACTATTTTCTTGATTTCATTAATTTTTGGGTTGAGAATATGATTTGAAGTCAAAGAGAGAGCGATTTTCGCTAATAACTACGTTTTGCTCCTTGAATAAATTATGAAATTAGAGTTCAAAAGTAATTACTTTTAAAATGGGACAAAATGTAAGTTATTATTTTTCAACAAACATTGACTGTTTTTTAGGTTTAATTTTGTTTATAAATGTTAAAATTTCAACATTAAGAAAAAGGCAATATAGTTTTCTTTAAAGTAAAAACTTTTAGTAAAAAGATGGAAAATGTTTCAAAATTTTTTTTTATAAAAAGTTAGTTTTTTTACAAATTATCATTGATTTATTGAATTAATAAAAAGAAAGACGGTCTAGGAGATGCTTTTAAAAATAGGATGCTTTTTTTAAAACAGAGACAAAGATAATTATCTCTTTGTGTTATCTTTGCATCAAACTTGTTTTGCAAATTTGCATTGCAAAGGAAGTGGCGCCATTTGTCACGGTGAACTTGCAGCAAGCTTGCAATGCAAGGAAGGTGGTGCTAGTTGTCACGGCGAATTTGCTACAAGTTCGCTTCAAGTTTGACGCATCAAATTTGCTATGACAAGGTAATATCAAGTCAAAATCAAACTTGCTGCAAACTTACGTGCTATCTGGGTCGGTGGCTACTTAAAAAGTTGAATATTTTTAAGAGCAACCAAGGTTTAACGACAATTGCGGTATGTATCGCTTCATGATCCTGCTGAAAAATGAAATTATGTAATGAAATGCAATTTGAAACTTTGGTCGCATGTTTTGTAACATTGATAAATAAGTTTGCGATATTTGTCTACCGTTTAACTCTTTCGGAGCTAACAGGCATATACATCCCGGAGATTAAACTTCATTCCCAATTGGTAAATAAATCCAAATTTTACATGGGTTTTTATGTTTTCAGTGTTATAAAGGGAATAAAATTATGATTAAAGAAACTTTTAAACACTCTCATATTGCAAATGGTGGACTTGTGTTGTTGAGCACGCACGTTACCCAAGTTTCAATTGGTCTATTTTTTTAAATTTTACAGTAAGTACAACTATATTTATGCCAAACTTAGTGTAAAATAGTTCTTATTGTTCATATTAAATAATAATTTAGCCTTTTTAATATCAGATTTAAGACATTTTGAATAAACTCTTTTTGTGGGATATATTGTCCTAATCGTATTTAACAGTGGGGAAATATATCCAATCAGTGATCAAATTACTACAAGATTATTGTTACCAAACTGTAAAGTTGTTTCCCTGACATGCTAATATTATGGCAGAAAGAGAGCTTTACAGAGGGTTTACTGGAATAGTCCCAGTCGACTATACAATTGGGACAAATAGTCCCAGGAGATTTCCCGGAAACGGGAAAAGTGAAAAACTTTACACTCATAGTATACTTCTTTTGGTACGTCACCATTAAATTAAACTTCTTTTCATAGTTAAATTTTAATCATACAAAAGTCGGGTAGAAAGAGTTGAACTGATAATACTGGGAACACCATTGGGAGTAATTGCTCTCCATACAATATGATGGCACAGCCAAAGGACGAATGGGACGCGATAAAATTCGTTCTTTCATCCTTAAATCATGGTGATAATAGGAGAACCCGTTAATCCCATTTTCTTTAGCAGTTCTTGTGACTGGAAGACAAAAATTACATGGGATGCTGAGGAATCAAGCAGCGTTCTTTGGCATTTTTGGCTAAAGCAGCCCTACCGTTATTTCTTTTATCGTACTAATGCGCATTCTATAGAAGATTGTTGATGATTTAGGGCTACGATTCTGGGTTTTTTTGCAATTTCCAGGTTTGTGAAGCTTTCAAATTTCAAAATTTCAACCTGCTCAATTCTCCTTTGCTAAGGCGAAATGATCGCCCATTTCGCAAAAGAGTTACTTAAAACAGGGTTACTTTGCACCTCGTGAAAGTAACTTTGTGCCAGTGAAATTTTTTGTGAAAAGTGAAATAGAGATAATCTAATAAGTGGTACAGGATTGAGATTTTTTTCTAGGTTTTTGACAACAGTAGTATATTTCATTTCTGAAACAATCATTCAGGAGGTTACAGAAGAAAGAGGCAATAATCCAGTTTTTCGGCGAAAATTTTAGTGTCTCTGTGTGTCTGAAAAAGAAAAATTTGTCTCTGGTGAAGAAAATGCAGTCAAACTCTCAACGGACTGATCCAGAAGTTTGCTATAACCAAGGGTTCACTATATCCGATTTTTCAAATATTAGTTACACAAAATTTCCTATATTCCTTAAACATATTTTTATGTTGAATAAATTAATTACACTGAATCACAGTTATTTACGGTCTATAATAAATTAAAATAAATATTTGCTTTTAAAAAATTAAAAAGTGAAATTAATTTTGCTTAGATTTCGAAACTTCTAGGTACCGTTCCGATTTTTCTCGTAGGCTGAGATTACCACGATACGATTTTTCCAAATGGTCCCAACTATAGATTTAGAAAGAGAAAATTATCTCCAAAGAGCAGATTGACTCTCACCGTTTTCTAATCTCTTGATAATTTTCCCTTTATTCCTCGACGGAAAAAGCTTTTCGCTTACTAACCCTGCCCACTTTAAATCTATGCGACGTCAACAACTTATCCGATATTCAGCAAATGGAACTAAAGATAGTGAAAGAAAGTGTTGCGACGTATGTACCTCATCTTTTAGCAGTTTTCTCAGACATAAAGAAAACAGATGCTCATCCCCTCTAGAGTACAAAGGAAGGCGATTGAAATGATAACCGTTCCTTTTTCGACCCATTGATTGTTACACTGTGTGATGGATGGATTGAAAATGACCATCACAGGGTATTCGCTGTTAATAATGTTTTCCCTTGAGGTTAGTTATACCTGGTAACAGGTGAGCAAATTAAGGGTAAATGCACACGGAGCGGCTTCGGTTGACGCGGCAGCTCTGAGAAAACACATTATCTCGTGTTTTTCACGGCATAACCACTACTCGGCTTATGGGGATAGAACACTTGCTTATATTTCGTCACCAAGGGAGAGCAAGTATTCGATGGACGGTTTCTCCTTCAATGTGTCCTTGACCGAAGGGGGTTGGACGCCCCTTCTTTACGATCTGACAACCCCCAAAAAAGGGATGACAGTTGCAATGTGTAATTGCCTTTTAGGCGATGCAAATAGTTTTTTTAGCGTTTGTATTTTCGATGTCCTTTCACTTCCGCATTGGACTTCGCACTTGTCGTTTATTGCTTTTGTCTTCATAGATACCAATATACTTTGGTTTACGCTGAGGCAGCTTTAGTGGTGATGATGATGGGGTGATTTTAAAACAGAAGGAACAAAAAAGAAGAAAAATATTTAATGTAAAAATGACGTATATAAAATATTATAATTCACAAAAATCCTCTCACCGTCTGAAATATTCTAAAAAATTAAAAACGGTCAAGAATTAGAAGAATTGTGCAGACGACACATAGTATTTGCGAAACAAAATCCAAGAAAATATTTTCAATTGTTTTGATTTCTACAGCACACAAAAAATTGGTGTTTCAGCTTTATTTATATAATTTACCAACATAGTTGAAAGGCAAAAAAAAAAAAAAAATCTCTAAAGAAATGTATACATAGTAAATAAAAAGATAAGGGTTAGATGCTCCAACTTTTGGAACTGTACCAGTTTTGGACAAAACTCATCTATTTGTCCTGAAATTAGCCACTGATTTGATATTAACCAATAAGATGCATTCCTACAGCTTTAACAAACTCTTCTTTAGTATATGATTCGTACATTTTTCCTTAATATGCGACTTGTAAGAAAATTAAATGCATGAACATGTATCAAGTACTCACAAGTGTTGCAATTTTTCATCGTCAGACTGTCAGAAATAACTGTTAATTCTAAAATTAATTATCTTTAGGGATTATGAGGGGTTTTTCGTATTTCCTAAAGGGATGTTTTAAGTATTTGCATATAAATACAGCCCTTTAAAAAATTGTACAAGTGTATACATCATGTATAGGGGAGACCAGGGTACAATGGATCACTTTTGTAAATTTTGAATGTTTACTCTCAAAGAACTTTTTTTTTTTCGCTTGAAAAAAAACGCATACATATTCTGTACATGTTAAGATTTATATTACACTCACTTTAAATCTATTAATTATCTAAACTTTTTTTAATATTTATTTTTAAGTAACAAGCGATAAAGCATTTTTTAATAGCATAAAACATAGAATGCATCATATTTGTTTATCCATGGCTTCAATGCATACTTATAATGCAAGATTAATGAATATTAAACTTGGCAAATTACACACTAAAAGATTTCTGTGTCACTGAAAGTCTCCTGTTTTTTTGTGAAAATGCAGCTTCATCATAATATCTTGAACATCTACTAAAGATTGGTCATCTATGGAAATGCTTTTATGGGACAGTACTAGCCTCTTTTTTAATAAATTTTATATAATTTAAGACTTAATTTATGTATAATATCCATAGATACAAACTAATAGGTGCATTAATTTTTTTCCAAGAATCATATTATTTTATTTAATTTTTGCTTAATATAGCTATAATATAAGAATTAGAAATTTACTGAATGTTTATGAAATATAAACAAGAAAAATCTCAAACAAATAATGCAAAACTTTGACACACAACAAATTGATTAAAAAGTAAGAAATTTGATATTCAGTTATTTTATACGCAACGAAAAACTGACTTGTAAAGAAGGAAAATGTAATAAAATACATACTGCATGAAAATGCTGTGTTTTTGCTTAAAATTCTGTAAAATGCCTGTTATATTGTATGATATTTATGTGGCCAAAACTGGTACAAATTAAGATATATTATTTAAAAATTCATAACTCAAAATATAATTTTTTTTCCAGAGAAAGATTTTTTAATTAACAGGTAATAAAATTTATTAAAGAATAGTGTTAGTACGACTTAAAAAAACTTAAACCAGTCATCCACTCTGAAAATTCCAATTCAAATTTTCTCTTAATGTGACAAAAAAAATGTAATGTATACTAATGTATTCCTACTTTCCTAATTCCTTTAATGGGGAATTTTATGAAACATTCCTATAAGCGCAAGATATTTTACGATATATCCACGATGTTGCAACGATATTCTGAATACCGTACAACGTAGTAAAGATTTCGTATGGATATTGTCGAACATCTTGTGCTAATAGGGATTTATAATAAATTTGCAAATTGCGAAATTTTTATTTATTCATTAGATACAATGAATTACTCATACTACGAAAACACTCTAAATAAAGCAGCCATTTTTAAGCTTTGTCTCAATCAACGCTATCGGTGGAATGATTACCGCCGAATATGGCCGCGAGAGCCGAATATAGCGGCGCCAAGCAGTGCCGATTAGCTAAACGCCCCGTGTGAACACAACCGATTTGTTTTCAGCTGTCAACCGAATCCGCCTCGTGTGTACGTATCCTTAGTGAGGCTTAGTTGGTGGATAAAAAGTCCCCTACGGAATGACAGGAGCAGATGATTGAGAAAGAGTTGGCAGAAAGGAAAAGGGATAATTTTGGTTCGCTATATCAGAATTCCTTTCTTTTGAAGTTCATTACAAACATTTGAAAATGCATTAGTTACGTAGAAGTTCGGTTGGGACCATTTCGTTATAACCGAGAGTTCGTTACATCACGAGTTCGCTTTACCGCGGTTTGACTACATGGCGTTTCTGAAGGCAAGTGCATTTAAATGTGAAAGATAATAAATCTAGCTTTCATTTTGTTGCTTTGGATCCCAATTATATCTATTAGTTCAGTAGATTAACTAATCTGGAGTAGCTCTGCGCCGAAAAAGAGGAATGTAAATGTAAAAAATTCCTTTCAATCTCACGGGGATCAAGTACCACATGTTTAAGGGGACATACGACTGTTAAACCTGGAAAATTTTTGATTTTATGAAAAAAAATTATTATTTCCCTTTCTTTTCTGAACAATTTCAAACAATTCACGTTAACAAATTCCCATAATTATGAAAATTATGAAGGAAAATGCATCGGCTATTCAAAAACATTGAATATGGCCATATCTTTAAGAAGCTATATCTCAAAATGTGTGTTTTTTTTTTATATTGCGCGCACGATATCTCAAGAACTATTGAATATTTTTAACTAAAATTTTTATCTAATATGTATTGTGCTATGTTCTACAAATTGAACCATATTTTTGTACATATTTTCTCCAAAGAAGAAGAATCCAGAAGAAGATCTTTCCAGAAGAAGAATTTTGAAATTTCAACAATTTTTTTATATTTTTATTTTAAATTTTTATATAAAATAGAAATTAAATTTAAATGTTAATAAATTGAGGTTCCGTTTCTTAAACAGACTGTTAGGATGACTTAAATATCCAAAATACTGTGTTTAGACAAATATTTTATCCGTAATCATGCGCTCAATGTGACTATCTCATTTTTCTCCAAAATAATACCCATATTTATTACTCTCTCAAATAAAATACATACCAATATAAAGGTTTGAAAATGTGTGCAGTACTATAAGAGAAAGAACAGATATTTTTCCAGGAAAAAAGTGAGTTTGTGAATTGTATTGTTTCAGAGATATAATTTATCGAATTTAACAGTTTCCTCCAATTTTTCGAGGTTTAAGAGTCATATGTCCCCTTAAAAAATCAGCTCTTTTAAAATCAGATTTATAAATGTTGACATTACTCTTATTAGCATGGATAGGCAGAAAAATAAAATCGAAATAGACGAAACAGGATGATGTTGATGACTATCCTCAGAAATCAAAGACCTATCACTGTGATCCACCTAAATGTTACTAAAACCGATATTAAATAAAATAATTTGTAATCATTTTTTATTGCAATTAAAAATGGTGTTAAATTGGTTTCAGTTATAAAAATGCACAAAACTAAATAATTCTTTTATCGTTGGGTTCATAAAAATTCAGGCTATTAAAATTATCATTTATTGATAAATTAAAATTAACACAGATAAAAATATTTTTATAAAACTAAAGCTTTTAAAAGAATCAAAAATGTTCACATACGTATCAATAACAGAACCAGGTGGAAAATTAATTACACACCAGAAGATTTTTTCTGATGTTTCGAATTGATTGAAATCCACCGCCACCACGTTTACATGAATTTGTTGTTGAATCTCAGTCCTTTCAAAAAAGGAAGCTTATCATCGAACAAATCTGAAGAGTCAACATCTTGACAAAGCCATGCTTCAGTTAAATAACTGATGTAATTTTCCGAGGCCACGGAGATGAAATAGTCTATAGTTTTAGTTCTTAACCCACGGACATTGTGATAAAATATAGAGAGTCATTTGTTCGTATCCGTTTATGTTTTAGATGAATTCAGGTTCTGATTATCAATGCCAAGAATAGTTTCATTATAAATCTGCTAATTTCGAATCCTGCCAAAAATCTCGGAAACAAGACAGCTTTCGGACTGTATGCTAAAAAAAAGCTAAAAACGAGAGCTAACAGTGAAAAAATTCCAAAGAAATCCTTTAAACAATTAAAAATTGCAATTTCCAATGTGCAAATACAGATTTGGCAAGAGCGTTGGGCTTCGTCCACAACAAAAAACGGCAGACATACAGAAAAACTAATACCGGCGGTTTCAATTCATACGAAACAATTTAGTCATTTTATTGTACAATTTTTGAGTGGACACGGTCGATTCCCAGCGTACTTTGTACGATTTGGGAGGAGCTTGAACATCAAATGCCCTTGTGGCGCCGTGGGAGATACTTTACACTCCGTAGTGAATTGCCCATTCACGGAAAAGTATGCAAAAAAAACTAATTTATGATAAAGACAATCTGTCCACAATTTTAAACAGAGAGGAAAATTTAGGTCTCCTTCATTCTATTTATCAGGAGGTTAATAACCTCGTTCCACAAGTTAGTCCTGTTTTTTTACTCTCTTTTTTATGCTTGTCAATTTCTGTTAGAATTTAGAGTCGACCAAGTCTGTGGCAGCATGAAATCACGTCATCTAAAGTGTCTTGCACATTTTGGTGACCCTCCGGATGGAAACATCGATGTACGAGAAAGTGTATATATATATATATATATATATATATATATATATAAAGAAAATATAGTACGAGAACATCTCACGGGTCCTCAGCACTATCCTGACAATGGACTCGTCTCCGGGACCAGGGGCGAGGTGTCCCGTAATCAAGAAGAAGAAGCAGTTTGCTCACAAAAAAATAGTTTCTTTCTTGCTCACAGTTTTTAGGTTCGAATTCTTTATTGCACCAGTAATAACAACTTTGGGATTACTTTTCCTATCATTTGCTAAAGGATTGTCAATTATTAATTTACCTTCAGCGTTCATGAGTTGTTCATGCGGACCATTCTTGTTGGTATCAATCGTCGGACAAATCTGCCTTGAAATAATACCAAATTTATCACAAATATCCTTCCAAAAGTAGCAAACACCTGCCTTAATTTGATAAATAACAACTTCGCTAAAAGTTTCATGCTTACCATTTAGTTTTTCGGTAAAAAGTTTTACCTCCTCCTCCCGTGAAAAACCAAGTCGTTGGTCTTTGACACCATGTTGCAAATAAAAAAAAATGTAGAATTGAATGTTCATGTCTGTAGAATGGAAACCACATTTATACTGATTGATACATACACAATTTTGCTATGAAGTCAAACAGAGTACGCAATTTAAAAATGGAACAGAGAAGAATAAACGTTCTTGATGGCATATTGAATACGTTTCCCCTCAGCGGAAAATTTAGGAACATTTGTTTTGAGTGTCTGAATCCTACCCTCCAATTGATTTGAAATAATAAATGGTATCATTCTGGGAAAGTAAAAACCTGTAATTTGGTAATTAAGACGAACTACAGCGGACTTGCTACAGGGCTACATAAGTTACGATCATTCGGCGTATTGTAATTAAATTGTTTCCTATTCGTTTTTCTGAAGAAAATACTCTCTGGTTCTTTTAACCCTTTATAAGGCTGTGGTAAGTATACTTACCACTAACTTCATCAATTTTTAAATGAATTTTTTAAAGTTGGCATAAGTTCTCGCTAAATTGTTCGATGAAACAAAAACTTAGATGTTCCAATTTCTTTTCTCAAACCATAACGAAGTGTCTGGACTTGATAAATAATTATTAATTAGCAAAATTAATTAACAAAAATTTAATCTCATCGAATATGTTAAATGAATTTCTTTTCTAAAAGGAATCTCAATCCCAAATCCATTTTACTATAACACTACTAGAAAAAAAGGTCCCTTTAAAGGATTAATTAAAAATATTTTTAAATTGTGGTTCTGATGTTAAAAAGTAAAACATAAGCTTCAAGGTCACGGATAATTTATTATTCTTCAGACAGTTAACTATTTGGTTGTTTTGAATAATTTATCCGTTTTAAGTTAAACATTTCTTTTTTTTTCCCTCATTATGAGAAAATGATTCATAATTATCACAAATTTTCAATTCTAGAGCCAACTTTCATATGTTCATATTGTCGCATTAGCGATCTTTATGTCTGTTCATAACCATCTGACATTTCACCTAATGTAAATACGCAGCTAATTATATTATTATTAAATATTTAGCGCTTTTTTTTCAAACGAGAGCAAATTCTAGGATCATGATTTTATTTTTACGTCTATGAGTATAAAACTTTTATTATTTTGTAATAATTCAGCAAAATTCAGAGACATTTTTTTGCATCGTTGGTATATAGATATTAAAACAGTTGTGAGAAAAAACAAAACTGTAATAGACATTAAAACGCAAAAAATTGACTACATACTATTGGAAAAAACCAAGTAAGTAAGAGTCCATCTGGAAAACGTTGTCAAAGGCCACTTTCCAACAATAGATTCTAATTGGGATAAGTTTTCTGTCGAGGAAAAACGACATTAAGGTCAAATAAATATTCCTCTGTGGCCTGAACTTATCCCGGAGAATTGGAAACAAAATTAGGAAAAAAACTTTTCACAGAAAACGAAATCAAAACAGTCTTTATTAATAAAGTCTGAAGAGAGAAAAAAAAGCTCATAAAACCTTACCTACCGCCAACATGGCAGAGCAGACGCAAATTGAAAACAAAGGAAGCTTTGTTTTGCAGGCGTGTGCACCTAGCTCCATCTAATGAGAGATACATTAACTAAGAAAAGACTAAGAACATTTTTTATATTTTATTCTTTATAATTTTTATTTTGTTTTTGTGTTTTATAATTTTTATTTTTATTTTTTATATTCAAGAAAATTGCCAGGGCAGACTTAAAATTAAATTGTCAATAGCTGTGTCATGAGTATAATAGTTATTCCCAGTGCAAAGGAAGTATTTCTAGAGGTTTGAGCTCCTAGCTCCATCTGTTGAAAGAAACACAAATTAAATAAAAAAACATGAAATAAATAAATTCATTAATTCTGATTTATTAAATTTTTATAAATAAAGAAATTCCCAGGTTAGCCGTTTAATTTTAAATTAATATTTAAATTGTCAATAGCTGTGACATAAGCAGAATGGCTATTGCAAATATTTTTGATTCTTTTGAGTTTTTTAAGATATATAGACCGATATCTAGACTAATTTACCTTCCACCATACCTGTATATTTCTGTTCATGCATATGATACTTCGAAATATGCTGAGTGAATACTGGACATATGTGTCTCAGTAGTTTTCATTGAGTAATTTTGTAAAGAAAAAATAAAAGTCTTGCTATTTAAATTCATAAATCAATCAAAATTTTACTGAAAATGCACGATATTTACCGAAAATAAAGCATACACACTCATTAGCTATAAAAAAAAAAAAACCGAAGCATCATTGTGTAAAAAACTACCGTAGCGATATCATGTTCTATAAATGCAAACTCCTTCTCAAAACTTAGTAGGAGACTAATGGGAAGTTCTTCGACTATCCCAAGACGCGTTTCTATCCCCAAACCAGTTTTTAAATTTCTTTCGGTCACGAAAGCGTTAAATTTAGAAATAAAGGTACGTCCGCAAATTCTGTAGATTGCGCTCATAGATAAGTGTAAGAGGAGTATTTTACGAATTGAGGCTTTTACACTATGACGGCTGTATGAAAATTTAATTTTTTAAAATTTTTTATTATCAATCTCCACAGAAGCCATAGTGTTTTCATAAATTTGCACATCTTATTTAATGAAACTTTGTTTGAAAGTTTGTCTAGGCTCGATATTTAAGGAAATAAACTCTTGTTCCATTTTTTTTCGGGACACCCTTTATATTAAAACAATTACTGAATTTTTACAGCTGCATCCATCACGTGAAATGAAAATTAAAGAAACTACTACGCTGCATTTCGGATTAACCTTGGAAAGCAAAAAAAAATTGTTTTTTAAGCGCATTATTCACTAATTGCTTGGCTCTCTGTTTTTTAAAAGAGGTCTCTAAATGGAGTTGTCTATTTGTTATTTTTCCTGGCAATGTGAAACCTATCAGTCACGCTTAATAATGTATAATGTCATATCTTTTCACAGTTCCGTATATAGGTATTGAATTATCCGGTAAGTTTCCAAATGGCTTAACATCGAGATGGATACAAATACTGAAAACTCTATGTGAGTCAGCTAAAAAAAATTTTTACACACAAAGTCTGTACATCCTTTGCTTAATACTCGCATAATGTATACCTCCAAGATTGGTGCAAAGCAGCTAGAAATGACTGTAGCACCTTACAAATCCATCTATCGTTTAATTAACCTCCAATAGTATACAAAATTATTGTCTACAACCCAATTTTGACCTTTTACTTTATTCGTCTTGTTTCCTTTTTATTCTTATTTTCTTATCCCAACGATGCCTTTTCTTAATTTCTTCTAATCTTGTTAATTCTTATTTTCTTCTCTTAATCACTAAAATTAAATTATATATTTACATCTATACACGTGGATATGGGTTCAATATTATTCGCAATCGGAATATTCTAAATGAATAAACATCCTGGTCGTAATTTACTATGTTTATAATTAATGCTGCATTTGTTATTAATAAAGGCAACTAGATCTCATAAACTTATAAAGGTTTCTGATTTATGCATAAGGTAGTTCGGTGCGGGGCGCACACACCCGGTTGACCGGCCTTAGGGACACTGTTTCTGATACACGCTTGACACATCCCTAAACTGCTTGTGTGTAACATGGGAATCTTTTCACGCCCTATTTAGGTAAGGCACCAGACTGAATAAAAGAATTGATTTTATTATCACTAGCTATTTGTAACAGTGGGAAAGGAGTTAAGCCGCAGGCTTTCGTTTGAATAATTTCCGGGTATTCCATAGTTTAAAAATTGAGTTTTGGCAGCCTGAAACTCCTTTTTTTTCTCTTTGCGACAGGGCATTAGAAAGATTTTTAAGGTAACGCAGTATTCGTGTTCAAAATTTGTCTGATGCTTGGTTCTCTGATGTATTTTCTTTCATTCAGAGTCATGATCAACATCAGATTTCCAGCATGGGTACAAAAAAAAGCGCTGCATTCGTTCGTAGGGTCAATGGTTTTCAGAAAGGTGACGAGTTGTTTCAATTGCTTTTTAATCATGTGCGTTGTACTTCGTGAAGCATTTTCTGGTTTCAATATTTAACAACTTTGGCATAATCGACTTCAAAATAGTTTTTTTTTGTTGCTGAAGTATCATCTGCGTACTTTGTTTGCTGTTTTTAACCACTTCAGATGTGACAATTGGCGAGACTTAAGAACAGACATCTCTTCAATATATTTTGCCGCTTTTATGGAAACTGAAAAATGGAGAAGATGCTATTGATCCTTATTGGGTGTTTTTTGGTAAGCATCGGGGTTAGGTCTGTAATGCCCACGTTCTCCCATAAATCAGATTTCCAAGTAACATGTGGAGAGCAAAAAGAGCAAAATGTCATGCAAAAAAGTTTAAGGGACATAGAGATGTTTTAATAGCCGAAGTGTTTCTTAAAGGTCTGTTATTTTTTGTTAATTTCTGTATTCTAGTTATACGTTCTGAAATAAAAATATTCTAGTTTTGAAGCTAAATTTTGAAATGCGTTACCATAAAAAAAGAAAATAAATAAGTTTATATTTTTTAGACCTAAATAACCTTTGGATATGCATATACACATCTACATATTGCATCTCATCAACAAGATGATGTATGAAGATTATGGTGATGGTGAGGAGCTAAAAATTGCCCATTGAAGTAATTTCAAATATTTTCTTGTCAACTTTGAAAGGGAATATGGGACTGAAAGTTATTGACCAATTTTGATACAAAAAATATTAATCTTAAGAAGATGAGTACTTAACAGATAATAGCATAATAAAGAGATCAAGAGAAATTTTAAAATTTTAAAAATTATTGAAAAACAATCGATTTCCGCTACCGTTTACGACATTTAAGGCCCATGAGGAATTTGATGATATCAATCAATTTTATTATTTTTTTTCCTTGTTTTATTATCACCAATTCGGAACTTTTCCACGGTATAGCGACATATATTTTTTTTATTTATTTCGACCCACCCTAATGGCCATCCTATTTAAATTTTGAATGCAAGTTCACAGTCGCAATTCCTTTAAACGTTGTTGATTTCTGTGATATGTAAGCTTGCACAATCTCAGAAGTGATGTAAAGTGACCAGACGTTCCGAATTAGTTGGAAATGTCCTGCTTTTCACTCTTTGGGATTAATACCTCCCCCGATATGTAGGGTTTACCGAAAGTCAGGTCACTGAAGTTTAATAAAGAAAGTCTTTCTCAAGATCGTATTTTCTCTTATCAGTGGAAGTTAAAAGATTAAATGGACAAAGTCTTTTTATTTGTATATGAAAATAGATATAAAAGTATCTTTCCATGCATATGCTTTTTTCAATTGGAGAATAATTGATGGCGATATTTTTGAAGAATTATTGTATATATTTATGAACTTAAGTGAAGTAAATTTATTTTCCTTATTACAACCAATAATGCTATGGGGAAGTATGTTTCTAATCGCTCAGCGAACGAAACTGTACTGTAATGATATTGGATATTTTGCATAGATTAAGCTTTACTTATCTGCGAAGTTAATCACAAAAAAGCAAAGGTACGGTTTGTTCTGAAATTACAGAGTTCACTAAGAAAATTTCAGTTAACTGTAAATTTATCCAGGTTTGTAGAATTTTTTACAGTGGCATACATTCCACCGAAGAAAGTGAAGCATTGCTTCAGTAGGAAATTTTTTTCTCGTAAAAAATCTGGTTGTGTGTTAATTTTTTTTTCTTTTCTCTTGAAAACCCTCAGACGAAGCATAATTCAGTTTTATTTGTCGCTATGGACGAATTTGTGAATGGACAGTTAAGGGATAAGGTAAAAGGAATGTGGCAGCGAACTTTTTGCCGGAGTACTGTTTTCCCTTCAGTATTTCTAGTTTTCCAGCCAGTAGTGGGTGTGATTTTAAAAAATACGCGTTTAAAGCAAAAAAGTGATTCGGTCTTCATCTCGCTAGTTTGCCACCTCTCTATTGGTTCAGTTAAGTTCACTTTCATTACGTAATCCTTCATATTGAACACGTGTCTTTTTAGAGCTGGCGTGGAGCATGCTCATTTGCGTGCAGCGATAGAAAAATATTCTGAAGTGAAGCTTTTTACGATTGATTAATCATTAACGAGCTCAAATATTTCATTCATTATGGACTTGTATTTGCAGAACTTGTATTGATAATGTTGTGCTTATTATGCACGCTATGACTTTGACTACTTCAATTGGTTTTATAACCTCCGCATGCCTGAATTCGACAAGCTCTTGTGTTCATCACAGCCTGCCTCCCAATTTCTGATGGTTCACTTTACAGGCCCTTCTCCGTGAAAAACAGCTGTTTCCAATCAATCTGATTTTGCAAAAATCTTTTCTCATGGATTATCCAACAATCCGTGACAGAAACTTCATTGATTTTGCTGCATCAGAATATAAGCCATGCGGATTTAGTTACATATGTCCAATAATAAATAGAAATGAATTATGTGCAACAGTATTCCTTTACGGAGAAACGGGCAATAACGTCAAAGATTTATTGGTTGGATTTACGTTCCATTTTGTATTTACACGAAAGTTATATTGAGATAGACCTAGTAATTTTAAACCATGGTCAGATGACAAGGACGACATCTTAACTGGCATCCCGATCTCCAAACTTTCCCTTTCTACCAATATGAAGAGAGATTTCAATGTAATTTTGATTCGTAAAAATAAGATATCAAGGAAATTATCTCGTTATCAAACATGAAAAGATTCACACCCAACGCTGAAGTTCTAGTCGAATAAAAAATGCTTCCATGAGAATATTTCAAAAGAAGTGTTGCATGTTGAGTGGATGGTATTGTATGCAAAATATTCTTTGTAGTTTGTGTTAAACTTATTCAAGTACTATAGATCAGAATACGAATTCATTAACAACTGAGACCGCTGCAAAGAAATTCTGTTTCCGAAACAATTTTCCAATTTTAGAATACAATGCAACTGATAAGTCTGGATTTTTAAACAAAATGCTACTATCCGTCCACAGTTTTGTACACTTCTTACGAATCAACACATTATTGGCCCTATTTCTCTTCAATCATGCAAGGCATTCCAAGAACATTTTGAAATTCAACGAAAATCTAAACCACAGGCAAAGAAAAATCAAGACTTAAAGCGCTAATTCGATTTAGTGTTGTCCGTGTCCCTAAATGTAGCTAGACATTATTCAAGGTTTGGAATCAAATAATTCAGGAGCTACTTGAATGCTATGAAATAAAGAGAACAAACAATAAAGACGGTTTCTTAGTTTTTTTGTGCAACTATATCTAATATGCCACAGCCTACTATTAAAGCTGTGAGAGTCAGATGGAAACTTAAGAGGTGCAATTTCAACATCAGTAAAAATATTGTTTCTAGGCAATGGAATGAAATGGAAATCAGACTAAATGCAATGCAAATCAAAAGCGCGTCATGAAGAGCTTGCAAATTAGCCTTAACCTTCCAGCGGGCGCGCCTGCACAAATTTTACGACGTATCGTGCATCTTATTACATATGCATATCGTGTTGTTTTACAAAAATAAATGCAACTTTTATTTATGTTATCTGCATTTATTAGCTTAATAGTAAACAAAGATTTTATAAATAAAATTTGCATTTAAATTTATAAAAGAACGATATAAATACGATGCACAATATAAGTATCTCTTGCATACGCGCGCCCGCTGGAAGGTTAAATTTTAAAATCTTAAGCACAAAATGGAGCTGGAAGTTTGTACTTACTTTACACTTTTTATACATTAAAAAAATATAGATTGAATCCATTCAAAATGGTATTTTACACATTAATAGCGTAGTTTTCTGCACCATCTAATTAGAGGACCACTATGTGTTTTGGGAATGCATTGTAGTGTTGATTCAACTAAGAGCCCATACAATACTTGAGATGTTAATGAATTTTGCATCAAATGATAAAGTCTATGAATGACTTAATTTTAGATTATAAGGGTAAAAATGCCATCATTCGAAGCACGAGGTGAGTTCTGGTATCACTGTTAAAGGGTTAAAACAGTGAGTCATCAAACCTCCTGACAATAACGTTTTATTAAGTAGTTACTTTTTTCGTAGGTCAGAAAGTTGTTCAGTGGCGTTACGCTGTTCTTCATCTTTTTTCAATTCCTACTACTAGTTCACACTCTCCCTATATATATTTATTTATATATCTTCTTCAAATTTTCAATCGTTAATAAAATACTTTTTTATTCATCCACTCAAGTTCAAATACATTTTTTTTAAACTTGTAGTGGATGACACTTGATGTTAATACAGTTTGTTTCAAATATTAATTCATTAATTAAATTTAATTAATTAATTTTAGTTTTATATGGAAGAAAGCATATGTCGCCTTGAGTCGTTTGGTTCGAATTTTTCTCAATAGATGGAGCTACGTTTGCCAGCTTCTAGATTTAATACCCTTTGTTTTCTGGTATGTTCACGAAGGCGTCATTTTTTCATGTATTTTTGTTAGAGGGTAATGTTGATTACTTTCTTTATTCTCTCTATTGGATATGTTAAAAAAGACTTTATGAAGTTTTTTCTTTTCAGTTCCTACTATTAGTTCACACTCTCCCTATATATATTTATATATCTTGTTCAAATTTTCAATCGTTAATAAAATGCTTTTTATTCATCCACTCAAGTTAATACATTTTTTTAAACTTATAGTGAATGACACTTGATGTCAATACAGTTTTTTCAAATATTAATTCATTAATTAAATTTAATTAATTAATTTTAGTTTTATATGGGAGAAAAAATTTCTCTTATATTAGATATTTAGCAGGATATAAATTTAGGAATAAATACCGTCAGTGACGAAGCGTGTAGATCGCTGACCTAAGTAGGAATTGACTTAAAAAAATTTTTTTTTTTATATTACTTGTTTAGAATATTGTTGTTTTAGGTGAGAAAATTCTTTCATGAACTAAGACGCAAGAGGTATGTTATTTTAAATCTAAATAGATTTAAAGTTTAATGAACTTGACCTCGATTCATCTTTTACTCGTTCCCACCAAATATGGAACACTTCTATATAATGAAGCTGTAGCCTCGCTCCCTAGGTAGGCGCAAATGGTTTGGGGTTGAATGACTTCCACGACGATGACGGGTCACACCTCTGTCTGAGGAGTCGTCGAATGTGCTGCTCGTAATGGGGCTATAATGTGTCGGCTATTGGAGGTGACCAGGTAAGCCCGAACGCTATGGCAGGGCGGAGGTAATACCTTTATGGTTCATCTTTTACTCAGATACAATGAAGAGAAACTTTTTGTCATTTTATAAATATAGAAAGCCGCTTGTTGTTTAAATAGAGTAGTTCCACAAGACCAAGTAATCCCATGCAGTTTCGTTGCACAGTGGGACTTGGATAATTTGAACGGGTTTTTTTTTCCGAATTCGTAGGAAGTTAGAATTTTTCTGCTGTCCTCAGAATTTATTTTTAACATGATATTAAGATATCGTCTATAATTCGAATTTATTTTGGATAATTCGAAGTGAAATGAAAAATTGTTAAAAATTGTTTTCACTTCTGAATTGTTTTCGTCCGTACCTCAGCATCTGGAACTTTTTTACGGTCCTTGACTCATTCGAGGACTTGACTTAAGTACAACTCGCCATGACGCGGCTATCTCTTAAATATGGTAGAAAATCAGATAGGAGGTATGGATCACAGTTGTCATCAGCAGCCAAGGTGCTAATGGACCTTATGGAAGTGTCGTCATAGTCACGTGACGGCGGGACGCTGAAAACAGCTGATCGGAGTTCGAATAGAATGCGTAGCAAGCTAAAATAGCCATTTTTTCAGAAATAATGACAAATAGCCATAATCAGTTATTCAATTAATGTTAAATATATTGAAACTCAAATATATTTGGAAAAAACATTCAGATATAAAGATTATGTATTGAGAGTTACAAATATAAAAGAAAGCTTCGTCACACGAAGCACATCGTATTTCTGAAGGGATGAAGATCACAACAAACACTCCTAAATCGACGACACTAGAGAAATAATTTATAGCAATAAAATTTTCTGCCGAAATGCTTCGTTAAAAGATTGAAGGTAAAAATTTAAATTGATATTTCAGTCGTCAATTTACATGCCGATTATACATAGTAAAGAATAGGCGTCCACTTTGTTTATCCCGCCACAGCAGTTTTTCTATACTCTCGAACCCAAACTGCGCGTAAGGTCCGCCGCGATACAAAATTCCTCAAGTTTTAAAAGTCTGTGAACATGTTAGATGTGAATGCTCTTCGTTTTGAAGTTTTATTGTACAAATGTTTCATGCAAAGTGCTGTACACTGTTTATTTAAATCGCTTACTTATGTATTGAAATTATTTTTAATTTTTTAAAAAAATATTTAATTATAACTATTATCACTTCTTCATTAAAATTACTCACTGTTTATTTATTAAGTGTATATAATCTATTAAAACTGTTAAATATTAAAAATAAATATTTACTGCCAGTTTAAGTTTAAAAATGGCTATCTTTTTCTCCTGCTGCGCTCATTTTTATACCCAGGATTCCTGAATCAATCCGATTTTTATTATGATTCCATCAGCTTCGAATTATCCATTTCAGAACAATCATGACAAAGAGAAGCGCATGAATGATTCGAATCTTTTTAGCGAACAACTTATAGAAAATGTCTTCATCCGTCATTCAATTGTTTTCCCATGAATGTTTTTTTCTCCTCACTTCGAACTTCCCATCTGACTTTATGGGTGATTACTTTTCCCCACTCAACTTCCAACAACTCGAACTTCCCGTTACGCAGCCAATCTCCCATGCATTCAATGTTTTTATGAAATATTTGAGTTGTTGTGAGGGGTTTTTGACATTTTGCCGAATTGGAAACATAAAACGCACTTACAAATTATTCCTTTGTCGTTCATTTATTTCTGTACTCCCGAAAATTCGGGGTGCCAAATCAATATTTTCAGTCGAAGTACTTTCTCCGTTCAAACTGCTCAGAAAAATTGAACTTCCTCTCTTCAAATCTTTAAGAAAGTCGAGCCTGCTACGCTAAGCATTTCAATAAAATTGAAATTGCAACTTTGAAAATTATATATTCCATCCCATTCCCAATCAGTAGGACTATTTAAATTTCCATTCAACTTATTTTTGATACCACTGTTTAGAATTGCTTTTATCCCTGCAGTATTGTTTTACTGAGTAGCTGCTAACTAGTCAAAACTTCCGATCTCTGCTACAAAAGGAACAGTTAGACCGCCGAGTACTTACAGTGAAAGTAATCGCACCAGTATTATCGTGGTCGAAAGAGTTGAAAACATAATGAGCATACTGTGTCGTTTCAGCTCCTTTCGGAAAATATTGAGCATAGATGCCTTTGAAGGTTTCTTCTTTCACCATACCGTTTGGACATTCCTAGAAGAAAAAGAATATTATTTATTGAAGTTATTCACTCAACACATGTGAAAGCATTGACTGAGTTGTGCTAAAGATATTAGACATTCAAGTCTTTCACGAAGTTGATACTACCGAGATAAATGTTCAATTAACTCTATGTGCAAAATGTCAATAGAAAGCAAAGAAGACTATGATTTTCTTGTACTGTGCGAGTTTCTCTCTGCATATATTTAATGGAAATAAGCTCTATTACTGCGTCATAAGTTTTCGTTAAAACTAATATAATCAAGTTCTTTAAATGTGTAGCAATATGAACGAAATCTATAGATAAAATCAACATATTAAAAATTATGTTAATGTAAACTTCTTAATGTATTTCTTTAAACTCGCAGTTATTTCAATTCTATCTGGATTATTTCAATATATTCTGTCTGGATTATTTGTATTGCAATTGCTTCAAATGGTAAGACACAGAGATTTAGATAATTAATTTATTTTATATATATATATATATATATAGGAGGAATGTAGTATACTTAAAAATACTAAACTAAAACTGATGCCAGTTAACTAAATGATCATATGAAAATTCTGTTATTGCAAGCAAAATCACACAATAAATGAAAAGTTCGAGTGACGGAAGTGCTCTCGTGCACTATTTTCCAATCTTTCTTTCGAGTACCACTCTTTATAAAAGAAAATCAATTAATTCAAATCAAAAGGAGTTAGTAGGTATACTAACTTATTTTCAGCTCAGAAATCGCTTCAATCGCCCGGAGCCAACTTCAAAATCAATAATTCGCAAACGAATGAAGAGACAGAAAGGATAGAAGTAAAACCGTGTATTACTTTTTTTCGAAGCCAGAATTTATTGGGAACATAATTTACAAATTGAACCACCAAATGCGTCTCCAACTGTAGGATAATAAATGTTCCACTGACAAACGAGGATCTGTTGCTCATACCATCAGAAATGGGGCTTCATGCAGAGAGAACATAGTGCCTCTTGCCTTCCATCTCTAGGTTTCAATTGTAAATACTGTTACTAATAAATTGAAAACATTCCTATCCTTCCTGTGAAATCCGTTTGCGAATCATTGATTACGGATTTCAGAATCAATTATCTGGGTAGATTCATCATTTCTTAAAATTAATCTTTCTTTAACATTTCTCTAAGGTTTCGACGGTCTTCTCAAAGTAAAGACGAATGCCATATGTGGTAGCTATCGCAATCATATATTGTAAATTTCAAGTGACGGAAATATTCTCTAGGAAAACAATCATCTCCTCGCACTTTATTTGATAAATGAACATTCTTGTGCAAATGCCTAAAGGTTTAAAGGAGATTTATGTAACGTACACAGTTTTCAAATCTATTTGAATCTATTATCTCTTATTTTAATGCTGATGTCATATTTCATCGTTATCAATAAGAAGAGTTTATTTTCTGCGGATGTATGAATGTATGAGTGTATGCATGTACAGGTGGGTGACAGAATAATATTAACACTTTAGGATTTGCATATTTTTCGAATATCTCTCGAAAGTCTCGATGAGTTTTCTTTGAACTTTGACCATGTAAAGAAGATGCTTGAACTGGGGCTTGTTGTGATATAGTTCATGTATCATATCCACCTAAATATCGTGCAATAATTTTGAAAAGTTTAGTTTTATACCAAATTAACGCGTGATAATGTTTGTTGCCCTGGCTAACGTACACCATAGGGTGGCCAAGGTACAACGTAGTATTGTACCTTGGCAAAAAATGAAAGATTTTGTTTCTTAAAATTTTACATTTCTACGCGATAAGTTGGAGGAAATACAAAAGGGGATTAAAAAGCTGCATTTCAGATGTTTCTAAAGCACCCAAAATTTTCGGTTTTAGACTTGATTTTACCAGTTTTTTTTTCAACTGAAAAAAAAGTGACTAGGTACAGCACCTTCCCCTACAAGTGGGTGACAGAGAAATGTGAACATTTTAGGATGTGCATGTTTTTGAATATCTCCCGAAGTGCTAGATGGATTTTTTTGAATTTCGACCGTATAAAAAAAAGAGGTTTGAACTCACATTTTATAGCGAAGATTCGGTCATGAGAGCATTTAAGGGATCGACCAGTAACTGATGAAGAAGAAAATGATTTACGACTCACCCCGTTTCACAGTAAACTGATAATGATTTGCAACTTTCATCAATTGTTTTTTTTTCATGTGCGCAATATTTACATGCATTTTTGTAAAAATAGAACGAATGTTCGAAAAGATATAAGGTTTCCTTAAATCATCCCAAATCTTCTCACATGTTTTTTGCTTATAACATGCAAAGTTTTCAAACAAATTATACGAAACTTACAGAATATGTGAAAATATGTTAGAAAAGTACAGTATTAAAATGTGAAAAAATATTTTGAATATTGGTGGAAACATGTATTGAGAATTTATAGTAAATAATTTTTTACGCGCATGTGCAAAACGTAGCGTCATTTTTGTAATAACTTCAGAGACAGATATATAGGTCAACTTATACAAAAATTCCAGCTAAATACCGTCAAAATTCAGAATGATATCGTGATTGTAGCAAGGTGAATTTCGGTTGCACTCTAAGGGAAGCTAAATGATGAGGATTCTTGCATGAATTGATATTTTTTAAACTTGAATCTTCGAAGAGTAATATTGATTTTATGAAAGTTGAATATTCTGAATACCCAGGCATACTTATAAATTAGATACATAATTTAATTTGCATTTCGACGGTAACTATTCGAAGATACAGGTTTAAAAATACCAGCTTGTGCAAAAGCCCTCTCCATTTCCTTTAAGGTTTTAGGATTGACTCTACGAGAGGATGGACATGGTGAAAATGGAGACAAAATTTACATAAAATATTAAAGGAAAATTTAAATCTTAAAATTTAAACGTTGCCAATTAAAATAACAAAAGATAAATTAATAAAAACGTGAGACCTACAAAAAAATTTTAAAAAATAAATAAAATACACACATTTAGCTTCTCTTAGATTGCAACCGAAATTCATCGCCTTGCAATTCTGATATCTTTTTGAATCTTAACGGTATTTAACTGGAATATTTACGTAATCTGCTCTATATGTCTGGCTTTGAAATTATGAAAAAAAATAAGCTACATTTTGCACATACGCGGTACAATTTATTTGCTACAAATGCTCATATTTCTTAGAATGTTCAAAGTATTTACTTGAAATTTTAGTATAATTCTTTGCTAATATATTGTCGCATATTGTGTAAGTTTCGTATAATTTTGTTAAAAAATTTGCATGATATAAGCAAAACATATGCTGAAAAATTTGGGATGTTTTAAGAAAACCTTTATATCATTTCGAACATTCGTTCTATTTTTACAAGTTACGTAAATATTACGCACATCAAAAAAACAATTGATGAAAGTTGCAAATCATTATCAGTTTACTGTGAAACGGGGTGAGTCCTAAATCATTTTCTTCTTCATCAATTACTGGTCGATCCCTTAAATGCCCTCGTGACCGAATTTTCACTGTAAAATGTGAATTCAAACCTCTTTTTTTTATATGGTCGAAATCCAAAGAAAATCCATCCAGTCCTTAGGGAGATATTCGAAACAATGTGCACATCCTAAAGTGTTCACATTTCTCTGTCACCCACCTGTAGGGGAAGGTGCTGTACCTAGGAACTTTTTCCCAGTTGAAAAAAAAGTGGTCAAATCAAGTCTAAAACCGAAAATTTTGGGTGCTTTTGAAACATCTGGAATGCAGCTTTTTAATCCCCTTTTGTATTTCTTCCAACTTATCGCGTAGAAATGTAAAATTTAAAAAAAACCAAATCTTTCATTTTTTGCCAAGGTGCAATACTACGTTGTACCCTGGCCACCCTATGGTGTACCTTAGCCAGGGCAACAAAATGTGACGAGTTAATTTGGTACAAAACTAATCTTTTCAAAATCATTCCATGATATTTAGGTGGATATGATAGATGAACTATATCACAACTGAAAAAAGAATGTTGGTTTTCTGAAAAATATATAGATAACTAGTTAGAAACTTTTGTTTGCGCTAAAGCAAGTTATATATTAATGACTAAAATCATTCGAACTAGGAAAAAAACTAGTAGTCTTAAAGAAAGAAAGTCATAGAAGAAAAATATCAGTGTAACTTCTAACCGCCTTCGGTGACCACCTTGCTTGCCGAGAATACTGTTCTGTTTTATTCAGTTGAATCCGTTATGCATAATTTAGTATTCATGGTTCCCTGAAATTTTTTTTTACCTTACGATTTACTTAATATCAAAGCGGACTTACAGCTTTCTCTAAACAAATTCATGCATAAAAAATGAATTAAAATGCATTACCAAAGAATATGAAAAATAAGCAGAATCTTCATTCCTTATCTTTCAACAATAGAAGAGAAAAACATAATTAAATATTTATAAAAACAATGAAGACGGTTGGAGTTGATTGCAACAACCAAAAGCATTGTTTTAGATTAAGCATAAAAATAATTTTTTAAAAAAATTGTTAACATTAGAAAAAAAATCGGCTGCCAATTTGTAAGGAGTTGCAAGAATTTATTTTCTGCTATAATATTTTTGAAATTTATTACCAACAAACGCAAATATTTTGCTCACTTTTTAATTAAATGAAATTCTAATTAAATTTTCTGAACAATCTATCTACGGTGAACATTCACACCCTCCAATTTTTTTACATTTGTGCCAAATTTTACTGCTCTACATCCAGCGGTCTGCCCTGCAGAGGCCAAGACACTCAGAGAAATACAGACACACGCATTCTTCTTTATTATAAGTACAGTTTACAGAGCAACAAAACAAATTCTTTATATAAATTTAAAAAACCAATTCTCCGAACTAGTGACAAAAACTAACTAATAAATGTTATAGTTATAAAATGAAACGGGAAATTTATATTAGCCTCGGCGATAAATTAACGGCGCAGGCAAAATCATGACAATAGCTACGACTTTTATATTGAAAAGTAATTCAAAATCTGGATATAAAATACATTTTCTTTCTGTGTTAGGAATTTCACTACGACTTCTTCATATGGCAAGCAGGCCCTTAACCATCCTGAATAATGTGCTTATTTATGACAAAAATTTGTCTAAAACCCAATTTTGGTGTTGATACAACACTGCTCTATGCTGTTTACAAGCGTTCAAGGTACAATACGATGCACTTGGCCTCTTACATTATTTAATTTACTCTCAGATAATTATTTATGCTTTTATTGATAAAAAATCCTTTCAATGTGTGTGTCAGTTATTTACTTTTTTTTATATTTTTTTACAACCCGCTCCGGCCCAGCCTACCCAAGAGGGTGAAAGGCCTTCCACAGGCCGGAGGGGAAACATAAACCAAAAGAAATGAACTACATTAAAAAAGAGTTTACAAAGAACACCAAGGGGTGAGTAGAGCAATTTAAAAATCATCGCTTAGAACAGTGAACACAAAAAAAAGATAAAGAGCAAAAACACAAAGCACAAAAAGAAAAAGAGCAAAAACACAAAACGCAAAGGAGCTAAACACAAAAAGCTTAACATTAAAAACTCAAGACACAAAAAGATTAAGAGCAAAACACAAAAAGCTTAACATTAAAAACACAAAACACGAAAAGATTAAGAGCAAAAACACAAAACGCTAAAACTCAAAGAGCAAAGACGTAAAAAACTAAACATTAAAAACACAAAACAAATACAAAAGATAACCAAATTAAAATCAATAACATTTAAAACCAAACAGTTACAAACAAAAATCGAGAGACAATACGCATTACAAAAACTGCACAGAAGCACACAAGAGATCTAAAAACTTTATAATGGACAAGATAATTGTTCAAAGAAACCAAAACAATTCCTAAAACAGTCGAAAACTCGAGAACAATTAACCGAGTAATAGAATGACACCAAGTTGAAGAAAATAATAATAATAAAAATTTCCTGAAACCGGAACACTCCAATCTAGTCCAAAATTCAGTACTGATTAAGCCTATTGCACATGTCCCCACAGTTATGGAACTAAAAGGGGAACATGTGAAAAATAAAAGAAATATTTTTCTGGAGAACAGGAGGAAAATTTAACTCCTCCAGAATCTTGCACTAGCATCCGAAAAATTGTTTCTTCTCTTCAGTTGAAAACTTACAACCCGAGATGACCACGTGGAAGGTGAAAGTGTTGCCTCTCTAAACTAACGGGTCTATTCTGGTACCCCCGGTTGGGTTGGGAGACGTCACTTTTCCTCACGTTAACAGCAGGAAAAGTGACGTCTCCCAACCCAACCGGGGGTACCAGAATAGACCCCTAAACATTTTGGGCGGGGAAACAAAATTTCTGAACACTCTCGTTTTGAAATATCGACAATTGGCCGAGGTACAACCCTGACCAAGGTACAGCACCTTCTCCTATGTATGTTCGCTTCTTTATTCAAGCACAAACCGTTTGACTTACCGGGATCAAATTTGGCATATTCATGGATTACCACAAGTGGGAGCTAACGTTGTAAAAGTTATTTTACAATTCTAATTATATTTGTATTTATTTAATGTTGAATGGTAAATTCGGGACTTTTTTTTATTATTTTCGCGAATTTTCTGCATATATTCTCATCGGAGAACCGCAATTTTTATATCATTGTAAAATCCAGAATATTCCCGTTGTAATAACTGTAACTTTCCTGATTTTTAACGATTTTTTTAAATTTTCGGAAACTTTCTCTCTGTTTTTCTTTTCTTTCTCTTTTTTCTTCAAACATCATTCTTCCGCAAAAGATTCATTTCTCAATTATTATTCACAAATACGCGAGACGAAATATTATGATTCCGTGTTTTAACTTATTAGTTTTTGCATTCTCTCTCTCTTGTCTTTTGATGTTTTATTTTCAACATATAGTTTTGGCAACATTTTGAACATTGTATTGTTATTGTACGGTATATTGTTTGAGGGGATTACAGCCTTTGTTGCTTCAAATCCCATAACTCCTATCATTCAAGATATATTGTTTGAAAGTTTAGAATGAATGTTCTTTTTCGAAACTTCTTGTCTTTCCATTCAAACCATACTATTATAAGGTAACAAAAAGACTAGATTCGAAAGTTTTAATTCAACAAGAAAGTATTCAAAAGAGATTTAAGTTTGTTGAAGAAAGTTAGTAATAATATTTGTAGAAAAAAAAGAGGAGCATATGAAAAAAAAATGTATCCCGAGCAACGTTGGGTTATCAGCTAATATATTTATATTGTTTCTTTAACGGAGATTATGTTTTATGTAAAGGCAGCTTTTTGAAAATTTTGCTTAAAAAATAGAGACATGAAACGGAAATTAAATTTTCAACAATTCAGTCAAGTGGTTGACTTAATTTGCGGCTATAGTAATTTACTTGAAATGCCATGCTGGCGCTACATTCTCCAGAAAAGAATGCAGCGCAGATAACAAATGATTTATAAAAAAAATTTAAAGCTGATTTTATATGGGGATATACTTGTGAAAATCTTGGGAGAAATTATATATATTTCAGTCACCTGATTTCCGATGCAGTCATCTAACATCTTTAACCCCTTAAGAGTAGCCATTTTTTTTGCTATCTAATAAGATGACCCCTCCTGTTTTGGAAAGGGGCTGTCATTTTTCATTCATCTAAGAAGGCATAGAATACTTGAGATGCTTATGGATTCTACGTAATTTTTGTGTCAAATTATAAAGCTAATTAATGATTCAATTTTAGTTTATAAGAGTAAAAATGCGATAATTCGATGCACGTCAATATGACGGGCGCGACCGTTAAAGGGTTAAGAAAACTACCTCATTTAAAATAAGGCAATCAACTTCATTCAGTGAAATTTCTTCTAATTTCTCTAAAACAGACAAAAAACCTCTAAGAGACAGTTGGAATGATACTTCGGGCTAGATCAGGCTGGGCTTCAGAAAACCAGCATTTCTTTTATATAAGATCAGTAAAGGCACATAAAACATCAAAATTTTAAAACTGACTCTGAATCTATAAGTATTTTTCACTTCATATCGAGAATTGCCCTGTTTCATAGATCTTT
>BGPR01000090.1:1528065-1611305 GCA_013235015.1 Araneus ventricosus | reverse complement strand
AAGAAGCCTTTAAATGAAGAAAAGGATGGAAAACAAGAAATTATTGAAAAACAAAATTCATCCCGAGATCCATTTTGGGAAGAACGTTGAAACGAAAAAATTCTTGCAACAATTCTATTGATAGAAAATCAGAATCAATACAGCCTGTGTTTTCATTATTGAATTAATAGGAGCAGTTCAAAGTTGTTGTCGGACACGGACACAGGCCGAAGGGGTTGGAGAACACTGAGGTTATTCAATGGAAGGTCATTTTGTTAGTAAATTAATATCTTTGAATATTCATAAGTCGAAATCTTTTTGGCTTAGATGAAAATCCATCTAAAAAAACTTGTGATGATCATGTATTTTTTTGTTTAATACAGTGAAGTTTTTATATGAGGCTATTCAAGTGATAGGGGCTGTATGAGGATACACCATACCTCCAATAAGTATTCATCAACAATATTATGCTATTGTTCATCATTTAGCCTCATCTATGAACGCACTAACACTGTGTGGTGAGACAATCATAAAAAGTTGAATCAAGATAGACATCATGAAAATGTTGATTTAGAGTCAGTTAAAGAGTGTTTTGGAAAAGGCTCTCAAGTTTTACATATTTAAAATGAAAACTAACTACAAATATGTTTCATTGGAAACGTGTACATTTTATATGAGATCCTTAGTGGATTTTGCTCAATGAATAGCGTACTGTTCATAACTTTTTTTTATATTAGGACTAAAAAATTCAATGAAAAGTTCATTTAATAATCATAGGATATCCCTTGTATATTATATTATATTTTATTCGACTGCAATTTAAAATTTCATATTTTAATTCCACTTCTCTTTCTTTAATTGCATAAATAGTTTATGTTTTTTGATGTATGATGTTTATAACAAACTTGTAGAAACTGGTTATTACAAATTTTATTCTATTAATAGTTATGTTCGACTATAAACTGAAATTCTACTGGCAAAAAAATCACGAATGATCGTAGTAAAATTTTGTACTTAAGTTGAAAGATCATTTGATGCTGCATTTCAAGTGTGTTCAGTTCAGAGCTCATAACTTAAATTCAATTAGTTTGTTTGAAAAAAAGTTCCAAATCTTCTTATAATTTAAATTTTTACTGACAATTGAGTTATTTTCAAAATTGTATCAAAATATAATTTTGTAACTTTTGGAGAAACAAAATTGATTTTTTCGATTGCTGCTGATAAAGCCATTTTTAGCAATTAACACATTTGTCCTATAAGAGCAACCCAAGCAGTTAACTGTTATAATTTTTTTAAAAAATATTCTTTTATTTGAAACCGTTTTCACAGAGTTCTATACCATCCTTTAATGAAACAGAACATTTTACAGTTGATCTTAATGTGAAATATTTAACTGTTATCTGATTCTTAAGTTCTCATAATCGAATTTATTTCAGATTATAAAAGGACCCTTTAGTTTTTTCCTACAAAAATAACAGGAATCAAATCTTACTTACTTTTATTTGCCCAATATCGTATATTTTTCACTTCAGGTACATCTTGTTCATCTGGTTTATTACCATTCAAGGCAGTATCTGAAACAAAAAAATCCTTTATAAGAAGAAATAGTGTGAAAATCCAAAAATATCTCACAGTATCTAAAACAAAGCATTCATTTGAGTTCGTTCAAACAAATATTAAAGGAGCGTCTAAATATTGAAATGTGCCCTAATTCCGAAAGTTAGTGCCAATTTTATACTGTCACAGATGCACGCAGCATGACGAAATTAAGGGTAGTCAAAATTAAATTATTTGAACCGTCTCTCTTTAGGGAGATATGTGACATTTTACAAAATTGCTAAGAGACGCTCTACATTGAACAAACAAAGCGGAATATCGGTTTCCAGGTATCGGCATTAGATTTTAAGTGGCACATTTTAAGACATAGTAAATGTTGTAACCGATTTTATACTATTGTTTACTTCTCGATTCCTCACGAAGGTTTATCTTACTGGTAGTTTTGGGAAAATTTTAATTTTATTCGGTATTCAATAGTGTTTTATATTTCATATTCATTGCTCTTGAACTTGAGACAGCATTGGGCTTAAGCACTAAAACTGAAATACATCATGAATGTTACATGAACGAAAGTATTCAAATGAAATGAATCATTTAATGTTCCAATGAAATTTTTAATAATAAAATCAACTGGTTCACCACTTTATTTTTATTTTAATAAGTTATTTAATCGATATCGTTGCATAATATGCGATTATTAGTTCATTTATTTGAAATATGTGTCATCATTTTCTAAGACTGTCATATTAAATGTGAAACATTCTTGAGACATGTTTTTAATAGCAGCTTGCTGTTATATAGTTGCAAGGAATAGAAAACAGGATGAATGCTTGTTTAAGCCAGTGCAAAAATATAGAGCTTCCCCTCCTCCTGGTAAACAACCATTAACCTTGATTAGGTTAGGTTATATTAACGTCTCGTTTTGAAGCAACACGAGGGCTATTTGGGGACGGACCTCGCAATTTTGAACAGCGAACAGATGACGTGGACTACACCTGAGTTGGCGCCCCCCTCTCCACTCTTTCGCGCCGCACTAACGGGAGGACGTTTGGCCACTGCTTATGATTTAGCGTGCAACAGGCCCCATACGCGGCGGATCTTCGGTGGAATCGGGTTTCGAACCCGCGACCCTCCGGTCACGGGGTCGAGACCCTGCCAGTAGGCCAGGGCGGGCTCCATTAACTTTGAAGAGCGGTATTCTAAATAACGACTTATTTGCGTAATTATTAAGTATTCTAAGTAAGGCTATTTTGTTGTCCTTTCATCATAGTAGAATTATTCAAATTACTGGTTATCTATTTAGAAAATTGTTCCCTAAATTGTACTGGTGCTTCAAATTTGTTCATACGTCAGATAGAAACAGAAATTTGAAATTTTATAGCGTTCTTCATAAAGTTAGTTGATCTAAAGCAGAAGTTAAATGATTTCAATGAAGGCGATGGACAAGAAAGAATTTTGAGCAAGAATATATAACAGCGAATAACCATTATATTTCAAACAAAAAGCAGTAAATGAATACTTGATCATATGAGTACAAGAAGAAAAGAAATGTTCCTAGAAGTTTTCTTTTGTTTGGTTTTAAACATTTAAAACTCTGTTACTTTCAGAATACCTTTTCAAATCTTAAAAGAGTTTTCAAGATGAATTCTTTTCACATACATTCGATAATATTTGTGAATATTTTAAATAAAGTAGTAAAGCTTTATAGTTTTCTTTTTTGTAAGGCACTACAATGGAGATTCTTAAGAATTTGAGGGTTATTCAAAGCTGCTGAAAGATACAATTTTCATGATTTATCTTCTTTATAAAGTGTATAACTCTTCCACTGGTTATTTTTATCATTAGATGTTTTTGAACAGGAACAAACGAAATTCTTGCCAGCTCAGTTTTGTTTATTAATAGGATTTTTTTTCCTCAAAATTCAAGTTTATAAGTAATATAATATTATAAACTTATTTGTTTTTATAAGTTCTTTGTTCATGCTAGCCAGAATTTGATTTCATTGAAACCGATAATAAAATATAAAAGATTATAGTGAAAAGAACAATTCTATTTTAAGCTATGATTAAATTTAAGTTCACTTTCTTCTGTGTTATTTTAGATTAAGCTTAACGCAATATCTAAATAAAACTAAGAATGGCGAAGAAAACCGACCTTTTCATTAATATTTTCCCATATCGCGCTCAAAACCTTTATTTGTATTAACCTTTATTACTTAACCTTTGACAAGAAAGTTGCAGAATCACAATTGGGAATGGCAAAATATATATTTGTATGAATTTTTGCTTCATTTGTATACAATGGACACTGATACTTTTGACTCATTTTCAATATAGTTTGAACTGCATACACTGAGTAAAACATGCTGTGTAGTTTCAGTTAACTCATGTCAACTCATAAAAATATCGCTTAAGAGTATGCACATTAGGGTGGGCCAAAAAAAATTCAAATTTTTTTTTCATGTCGTTATACCACGGAAAAGTTGCGAACTGGTGTGAAATAAAACGAGGGAAAAAATTAAGAAAATTTATTGATATCTTCCGTTCCCGCATGAGCCTTAAAAATCGTAAAAAGTGACGAAAATCGACTGTATTTCAAAAAATTTTAAAATTTAAAAATTTTTCTCTCTCTGTTTATTATAGCACTAGTTAAGTGCTCGTCTTTTTAAGAGTAATAAAATTTAATTTATCAAAATCGGTCTATAACTACCGATGGCATATTCCGTCCAAAGTTGACAAAAATATGTGAAATTACTTCAATATGCAATTTTTAAGTCTATTCCTCAATACAATTTTCACATATCATCTTGTCTATGAATTGCAACAAGTCGATGTATATACACAGCAAAAGGTTATTAGATCTAAAAATATACCAAATTCATTTATTTAATTTATTGATATCTGCTGTTATAATGACTTTGTATTTATTTTTAATAGAGGGAACTACAATTTATTATTATTTCTTCTCTGTCTAAGGGATTTTTTAGGTGTGTATGGGCTTTGGAATGCAAGAAATAAATTTGGCTATATTTTATAATCTTATGACAAATTCTGATCTACACATAAGTTGGCTGGGTGCAGGGCCCAGGTACCAGGCATACGTCCATTGGGGCTAGAAACACTTCTTTTCTAATAGAGTTGTGCTCATCTCTCACTTCCTGTGTGTTACATGGGAACAATCCATTCAAATGCACCAGAGCAGAAAGGGTTGAAGACATCATCACTTATGTTTGCTACAACGAGAAAGAGTTAAGGACAAGTATTCATTAGAATACATTTCCATAACTCGCAGCTTAAAATTTAATTTAGGCATCCTGCTTTGTTGTTTTCTCTTTCCGACTGACTACCTAGTCTTTAAAATTTGTCCTAATGCTCAGTTCTCTAATGTGTTTTTTTGTTATCCAGTGTCATGATTAGAACCATTTTCTCAGCATGGGCAAAAAATGCATTACATTCTTTCCTGAGTTCAACGATTTAGAAGTAATTTTCAAAAAGCAGCGTTGTTTCAATTGTACTTTAAACACGTGCTTTGGCTCTGTGAAATATTTCCTGGTTTTAATATTTCACAACTGTGGCATAAGACGTGGTTCAATTTCTTTTCAGCTTAAGAATCCATCTAAGCAATATAGTCATGCCTGAAATGTGACAATTAGATCGCGGATAACCAACTCTTCAAATGTATTTTCTGCATGTTTGTGGCAGTGACATGTCTTGAGAAAGATTCTTACTTGATAGTGTGCGTGCATTTTCTGTCAGCATAGGTTTAGGGTCCGTACATTACATCAGTTAAGGTCATCTGGTGAGAAGTAAAGTAAAATGCCATGAAGGAATTTAAGAGGATAAAGAGTTTTAATAACTAAAATGTCTTCTTAAAAGTGCTGTGTAATATTTGTTACTTTCTCTGCATTCCAGCCATTCACAGTTCTAAGCACTACACAATAGTGCGAATTTTAAAGCTAGCTTCCAATGTTCTACAATAAATAGAAGTAATATAAATGAAGTTGATATATTTTAGATCTAAATAATTCTTTGCCGTAATAGAGACCGTTGCAGTTCATCGCATGAGCATTATGTAGAAGATTACTATTGAATTAGCTAAATTTAGATTTCTTGTTAGCAATTCTCAATATTTGTCAACTTTGACGGAATGGCCACGTAAGTTATAGGACGAGATTTTGGTAAAATAAATTTATATTACTCTAATAATAAGGATAGCAATTAACAGCTAGATGCTAATAATAAACAGACAAAAGAAAGTTTTTTAAAATTTTTTTGGAACAGGCTGATTTTCTCACTTTTTAGATTTTTAGTCTTTGCAGGGAACGGAAGATATCCAATAAATTTTCTTAATTTTTCCTGTTTTATTCTGCCAATTGTTCACTTTTTTCATCGGTATGCGACATGGAGCTCATATTTTCTGCCAACGCCAATGTATACATTGTCCGTTTAAGTTCTCATTAAAGCACTGAACAGTTGTTTTCTGCTAGTCTCTTGTAACAGATGAGACAAAATCAGAGGTTTCGAAGTCGAAGGGAGGAAATGCTCTCCAGTCAAACATCATCGGCGACAGTCATTGCGATACTTTCATAGAGGAATCATCCTTAATTTCTCTTTGGCACCGCAAAAAATTCTTATCATGCTTGAAGGCCGAGATGTTTTCCGATGAGGAATTGGGGAAACTCATCTTCCATGGAATCTCCGTGCATGTCCCAAATCACTCCGGAGTGGCTCATGACAGCAGAAAAGCACCTTCAAGGAGCCATTGACCCAATTTTGCTGTGGAAGCTCCACTTTCCTTGAGTATTCATCAAAGATATCTAGAAGCATGAATCAAACTAGGACTGATCATTGTCATCAGATACTTTTCACGATTCATTCCTTGGAAGAGCTTAGTGGAAAAATGTGACTTCAGTTGTTTTCCATTCATCCGGCCAAAAAAAATTTTATACAGTAGATTCTCCCTACAACGAAGTCTCCCTACAGCGAATTTCTCCCTATAACGAAATTTTTAATCGGAATGTTAAATAACATTCAAAATATTCTCCATATAACGAAGTGGTTATCTCCCTATAACGAATCGTTTCAGACCTTTATCTTTTCGATTTTTGTCATTTTTTAAGAGAAAGTTGTATGAGCGATTTCTGTGCAAACAAATCGCTCATACGTGCCTGTTTCTGGAACCATTCGCATTATTCATTCCAGCAATAACAATAGAACGCTATGTGAAGGGTAATGCAGTTGTGAGGACCTGGGTTTCTACAGAGGGAGCAACATTTCTGCGGGTCAAGATTCCAAGAATCGGGGTGGAGCGGGGGTGGAAACAGCAAATGGATGTGACAATACGCATTTTATGTTTATCCGTACTAGTACATATTATTCTCTAAATTGGTGAATTGTCTTCAGTTTTGAGCATTTTATTTATACAATAAAAATTAGTATAATTTTAACAAATTTATAATAAATATTACTTCATTTTTACTTGAAAGTCATAATTAAATATTTTTGAACTTATCGCACTTACTAAAAGGTTTGTAATGTTTACTTAAATAACTGCAAAAATCTCTAATCTCCGTATAACGAAATTTTCTCTATAGCGAATTTTTCAACTGGAACCAAGCGATTTCGTTGTAGGGAGATTCCACTGTGTATTGGGAGAGAGAGTAAATACTTTGTCTGAATTCGAAATTATGTTTTGTAATTATTCTAAAACCCTCTGTTAAACAGTAAATTGTATTTCTTTTCATTATTTTAGGCTTATTCTTATACTTCATTATTTCAATAAAATATGCCCAACTATATATGGAAGCCATGCTTTAAATCTTGCATCAAATCTTTAAATCATGCTGACAATCCTTTCATCAACTAAGTGAGTTTTATGATACATCAAAAGTACCAACATATTTCCATGTTACAATAAACAGTAAAGTAACATTATTTGCATTCCTCCTTCCAAATCAACAGAGTTTATTGCCTTTTGAGCGTTCTGATTCAATACTGAGTTTAAAATGTTACCTGGATTAATTTTATTGGATTATATGGAATTCTGAAAGATTTTTCAAAAAAGGATAGATATGTGGGAAACAAGGCAAGGACTCAAACAAAGTGGAAAAGAGATTTATTATTACAAGTCCAACAAGACTGATTTTATACAAAACACATTATTGTGATCTGGTATAATGATCGATCTAATCGTAATGGTGAACCGACCTTATCATGTGAAACCAACGGTATCACTTCCAAATCAAGTTCTATAGATTTAATTAAGCAATACTCTTCCTATTTCAGTAACATTTAGAGTTCCAGAACAAATATTTTTGCCCAATGAAATTAAACATGGAATGTCTCCAGCATGATAAATATAAATCTGCGTATAAATTCATATTCAGGTGATTTGTTAACTGTAGATTGTTTATTATTCCATTTGGTAACTATAAGTTCATTAATACCTCAAAAGTGAATATAACTGTTGGAAATTTTCAAATTGATAAGATCTTAAACGGAAAGACATTCTTTGAATATGTGTAGTTATAGAAATTCATTCGTATAGAATACTTCTTCCTGTCGACTGGTAACTTGAAACTCAAGTTAGAGGAATTATGATAAATCATTTCTCACAGCATGAAGTAATAATTTAAATTTCATATGTGTTCAATATAATTTATGATGTTCCTAACGTTTCTGGATCACACAGAATTAACACGTGGCTCTGGGAAACATCTTCAGATTTGTAGCTCAGCATTTTTTGTACTTTCAAGCACCCTTCGAACACACATTCTCAGAACTTTTAAAATATTCCAGTGCTAACTTCCCCAACCTTCAAAAATGTCAATCTTCGAACATTCATAGTTTGAAAATATCTCAATCTCACGATTCTAAGAGAATTTTTGCTCGATTTGCATGATTGTGCAGGAGAGTACATCTTTAAACGAATAGGATGACAAATTTTAAAGAACGGTCAATAGAAGGATATATTCTGATCGAAAATAATTTATTAAGGAATTCTAATAGAACTTTCAAATCCGGAATTTCTTCAACTCAATGAGTAATAATTAAATTTAAATGTTCGTTAGTAGATTACATTCACTGCAATTTAGCTTGATATGAAACTTGCATTTCAGCATATTTTCTAATATAATAATTTAAAATATGTGTTTTACTTAATACAGGGTGTGCAAAAACTTTTAAGCCAGCAAAAAGTTTGAGACTGATAGATTTGAAATCAGAAGAGGGAAAATGTATTTTAATAATATTATTAAATTGAAATGTTAATAGAAAGTCAATATGTATGTGAGCCTTTTATTACAAAGATAGAAGAGCTATAAAAGCAATATTTCGACTTGAGTTAAAACTTTAGGACCATCAGAATAAAAGTAATATAAAAATGTAGAAATATACACTTAATAATCTTGTAGACCCAAAATTAGTTATAATGACCTGAAATATCAGAATTCTTTTACACAGCATTAATTTTTGACTCAGTTCAAGCCTAATTTTGTACCATTCATATCTCTGTGGCTGAGAATAAATGTCTCCAATTTTAATATAAACTTATTTTGCAATATCATCTCACGAGTACTCAATAGGATTTCAATAGGAGTTTGGAATTAAGAGTTTTTTTAAATCTAAGATTTGACCTATTTTTTTGTTAGCAGAACCATCTTTCCTCTCCCAGACGAAGCAAAGGATGGTCAGTAATAATACCTCTATATGCCTCTGAATTCATTTCTCCAGAAACTAGTGCAAGACGCCATTAAAAGCTGTCTATCCTAATTCAGTAAAAATGACGCAAATCATGTCAGTAATATTTCCCCTACTTCTTTCTACCAGAGAGAATAACTTAACCCATTAGTCGTCTCAAATGATCACTTACATTACAGATTCTAAGCATTGTGTTTTGTATTTTATCAGTGAAGGATGTTTACACAACTTTTTTTTGTATTGGAAATTACCAGATCGAGTCATTTTTATGCAGTTTTTTTTTTGGGGGGGGGGGGCCATTTGAGCCAGTTGTTCTTTACTCGAGTATTTTCTGGGTGATGATGATACCAAAACTTAGCTTTCAACTCTGAGTGACAAAGTTTTAGATCTTCTTCCCGCGTTTTTTTCTCCCACTTATAATTTTAAATAGGTTTTGGTAACTATTTAAGACCTTCTCATTTTTTTAAACAGACTCGTTCTTTTGGTTTCTATTCTCCTTCTTTGATTCTTCTCCTCTTTGATAAAAGTTTGAATCTGAACTTTATCAACTTCGGTTAGTTTATTGCTCTTGGTATGAATGAAGAAGTAACAATAGAAACGTACTTCAGTGACGATAGAAATCAATAATAATTTTCACTCCTAAATCATAGGGATGATCTTAAAGTTAAAGTTTTGACATCCTTTTATTTAAAGTCTTGTCTCATGTTTGTAAAGAGATTCAAATCACGAATCGGGACTAAGCATCGAATCTCTCCCACTGGCAGAGGGTTAGACACATATTTAACGATTTGAAATCCATGTTAGGTGGTGTCTGTAAAATCAAATATCGCCTTCCTAACTTTCATGGACTCTTTTTAGAAGCACAACAAATTTCGGGAACAGAAAATCTGCATACTGTTCTTGAAAGTTTTGGTAGTAAAAATGCGAATTTCGCTCGTAAAAGAAAATCTTTTTTGATTGAGACTTTAAAAAAATTTCCTTTTTGCCTCTTTTTATTCTACACATGCCCATTGATGTCTCACTCTTACAAATGACCAATTTTTTTGTTATACAAGGAACAAAAGACCCCTACGAAGCGATTCTTCAATAAGCTCTCCACATTATCAATTGGCGATATATGCAATTATAAAGCGATAAATATAAATATTACTTTCGCACTCTAAGCATCTTTACTTCGATCATTTCACAATAAAAATGAATAAAAATTGAAGTTTTTTTGGAATATTACTGCATATTAATGAGTAATTTATCTAAATATAACTAAGAATCCATAAACACTTGTACATTTTGCTTTTATGTAAACAAATCTTTACTAATAATAAAAGTAAATATGTTTGAGTGTCTGTCTATTTGTGCCCTGAAAGGCAGATTGTTGTACCTAGAGATACCAAATTTGGCACAAACATACTATGGAGGGTAGGAATGTGCACTTGAGAGCGATTTTTTTTTAAAATTTCAATAAGAAGTCTAATTAATTAAAATTAAGCAAAGGTTTGGCGTTTCTCGTCGACAACTTCCGGAAATATTATGAAATTAAAATAATTTTTACACAATCTTAAATTCAAAATTTTATCTTTTCAATGATACCAGTTTAGTTGTTATACAACGTTCTTTTCAATTTTGTCAATTTTTAAAAAGATATTTTTATACATAAATTTTACCAAACCGTTTCCATTCTTCCTGCAAATATTTAATTGCGTTTTTTCCTTCCGTTGTTGAAAGTTAGAGAATAAATATTCTGTTAACATTATCATGTTCTTTGGCAATGTCATAATGAAATTTTAATTTTTTACTTTATTGCATCAATTTTTTGTGAAATCTATAACAAATCTCTCTAAGATGTTTAGTCATATATCCGTCATACTGAATGATTATAATTGCTATTAGTTAATTTTTTATCAGTTTGTTTCAAACCAGTTAACATGCTGTCGAACTTGCTAATTTATAATACAAATAATGTGTGCAGCACCATTATATGTTTGAATTGACTATGAACAGAACTGTTTGTGAGGCTACTAAAATAACACGGTTTAAATGTGTATCACAATAGGAAGTTTAAAAATGCTTTATTGAAGGAACTATGAATATCAATGGATACATAAGAGATTTAATTAAAATTAAACACTAACAATATTCCTGGAGAACAGGTCGAACTTTGGCAGGTCGCCAAAGGCGGCTAGTATGAAATAAATGAGAGAATTCCAATTTCAGTCTGCAATAAGAATATCTTCCCGGGTTCCTCTCGTGCCTGCGCACGTTACAGGCATGAGATTTAAATTTTTATCAGATGGTGAAATGATGAAGTTTGAAATGGGAAGTATTAAGTCGGACAAATGCTGAAAATTAGAAGGCCCATCTCAATAAGCATTCTGTGATTTTAAAATTGGGCAATAGTTTAACAAATAAAGTCAATTTAGAGAGATTTTTAAAGCAAATATCTGTAGCAGGGTCAGGTAGGGTAATTGGCAACGGTGACTACAGTGCACACTAGTGAGGCCAAAGAGAATTGGAAAGAATACCCTTTTGTTAACCCTGCAGTCGTTAGGCTTTCAGATTGCTACATTTAACGAAATTGTCACGCTAAAAGAGAAGGTTATTTTTCCAGTTGTGAGGTTTTGGACAAAGGATTTCAACCCCCTTTTGTGGTCATTTTCGCGCCATAGGGGGTCTATTAGACCTGTTATCGTTCAGCAGTGACAGATGACTTCTAACCTCGATTCTTTGTGACAGAATCCTTTGTTAGAAGACCCTTCTTTGAGTATTCTCAGAAAAGTTGGTCAAACTGACCCTCCCCTGATCACAGACACTCCCTCTCATTATGTCGCCGAGTGACACCTGGGGGGAAGAAAAAAACTTGTAGAAGGAAAATCGGGTCAGACACTTATATGGAACTTTTCTTTCCCGAGACAGTCTCGGGTCTGCCGTTATGAGAGGAAAAAAGTTCACTCAGATATCTCGGGCCTGATGCTAGGAGGGTTAAAGCACTAAAAGAAGCCGGAGGTTCGTTTTCTGCAGTGTTATCTCGTAATGTTTGTTAGCTTTACTTGCAACTGTGTTCAGAAAAAGTGAAACCAAAACTTTCGTACGTTTGATTGTTTGTTCTTTAACGCTTTTTATATGCAATACTAGCTGCCTTCGGTGACCAGCTGGTTCGCCCATATTAGAGCTTATAACTTAAAATGATTCAGTTATATCAAAAGATACAACATACGTATGATGTTTGAAATAGTTGTTATTGCTTATTTAATACTAATAATATGTAAATAAAGCTATTTATCCGACGAAGTTATTTCCGATTTGAATTTTTTTTAACATAATAAACTGTCATTTTTGAAAAAAAAAACCATCTGAAGACTCAAACAAATGACTATAATGAATTAAGTAAAATGTCATGAAAAAATAAACTTTTCGTTTATTTTTTTAGGTAAAATGATTAGTTCCAAAATCAAAAATGAAATACAGATGCATCCAATATGAAATAGTTAAAAAACATAATCTTTAGATGCAGAAATTCAAAGTTCTAAGTTTCCAATTCGTAAATGAAATTTAAAGTTTAGAGAACAGTAAATGATTGCAGTTTTCAGCTGCTTATGCTCAAATATTAATTTGAAATTGTTGTTACAATTTGAAATGCCCTTTAATTGTGATAAAATGGTATAAGAATAAAAAAAGGAATGTTTTGAAATAAAAAAAGTAATAAACTCTATAATTCGCACTAATATTAGACAGTCTTTAAAACATCATCAATCATTTGCAATGAGAAAACATTGTAGATTTATGTATAAAAGCATTTATAACAGCGGAAAACTATTTTAATTGTTTTTTAATTTGATGTTTCATTATCTGTTTCGCTCTGATTGTGGTATTCTAATTGAGTTTGTTGAAGGATTGGTAAAGCATGTATAATTTGAAACAGGAATAAAAGTTTGATAAAATTCCGCAAAAAGTCGCATAGCATTAAATTTAATATCAGAGGAAAGGTCACTTTTCACATTTCAAAATGGACTAGAAAGGGTTTTCGCACAAAATGTGTTTAAAATGTTTGAAAATTGTAAAGAAATAAGCATTTATCTTAACATAACCAATTCAAAATAATTCAAAATTTAGAGGGAAAAAAATTTTCGTGGTAGTGAACTGTGAATATTTTTGCAGAAGCCAACCGCGGTACACACCGCCTCCTACCCCGGGTACAGGGGAATTGCTTCCACGTCATCTCGAAGAAGAGGAAAAAAGGGGCAACCTATCTCCCCTCCTAGAGGAAACAACGTTCGGTGACCTTATCCGCGAGGGGTTTTGTCCATCCTATGAACTTCGCCGATTTCAGAGCAATAGATAATGCTTTCAAAAATATTTTAAAATTCGCTGAAATAATATACAGAGTTTAAACTAACAACATTAGAATGGTGAAAATACGCACTTCAAAATGGTATAAAAAATAATTTTCGAGTGTTAATTACTTCGGAAAATATTCACGAAAAAATGGCCGCAAACGACCAAAATTCGCTTAATTTTTAAATAATTAAAATTTGAACAAAAATTAAAAAATGGCTCCGAGGTGCACATTCCCACCCTCCAAAGTATACCTGTACCAAATTTGGTAGCTCTAAGTTCAACGGTCTGTTCTGTAGACCGCTAACAGACACACAGACTTTCTCTTTTATTATTAGAAGAGATAGAGATAATTTGATAAGTTATATTCTTAGATCTGTATTATAAAGTTTAAGATGAAATTTCAATTTCCGTCTTTGGATTTTATCAAGAGATACAAGTTAGTGTTTTAAATTACCTGGCAGTTTTCAACTCGGGGATTATATAAAATAGGTACGAAATATAAAAATATAATTATATAAAAATATAGATACAAAACCTATCTTTTTATTTAATTGGAATAATTTATGGATAGTGTTATTTGAAGGTACTGTGCCTGCGAATAAAACTGTATTTGCAGGTACTGTACCTAAGAATAAAACGTCATTTGCAGGTACAGTAACTACGAAATGATAATGTAAGTACAGTAGCAATGGATAAAACGTTATTTACAGGTATTTTCTTTTCTGTTATTTTGCACACTTGTGAATTTTAGATGAGAGTACACTATTTTCATATTTTTAGGGCTTAATTATCAGTTAATCGGTAAATTGAATTAAACTTTCCATACGGTGGCGCCACGTGTTAGAGAATATGAGAAAAAATCAGCCCACTTTTTCTACTTTATAGTCTTTAATATGTAACGCATTTTGTTTGCAATAGTGAATTATAAATTAATGACTAAAATGCAGAAAATAAAGAAAATAAAAAAATTCTACTTTTTTAGTACACCAATAAAAGTGTGTTTTTAAGAACAGCTTTTAATCTTTTTAATTTAGAACATTTGCAATTATTAGAAGGAAATTAGAATAAAATTTGTCTGATAATAATTTGGGTTTCGAAAAAGGAGCAAAATTAAAGAAAATACTGAATTTCACAGGCATAACTGTAAAAAAAAAAATCCGAAAAGCAATTTGCCGCACAACCCTTATGCGATAACAATATCCTTAGTCCAGTAAACGAAGGGTTTGAAGTAAATAAAAAATAATTTAGTTTTGGAAATTGGTACACATATTCGTGAGGAGCTTATGATGAACATACTAAAAGTCCCCGGTCCTGGGGGGGGGGTGAGCTCGTGGCGCCATCTTGGGTATCATCCCCCCTTTTCTCAGTTTTCCCTGAATATCTCGAACACTATTCAGTTTACAAATTACAAATGATTTAACAAATTAAAAGAGCGTAAAATTCTCTACAAATGCATACTTTTATTTTTCTTCCAGCTTTAATAGTTTTGGAGATAATGGGTCTCAAAGGTTGCCGCCATTTTGGATCCCCCCCCCCTTTTCAGATTTTCTTGAATATCTCGAAAACTGTTCAATATTGAAATTACATGTAATTTAAAAAATTAAAGAGTGCTCTTCCCTACAGATTGGAATTTTGATTTTTCTTCATGCTTTAATAGTTTTTGAGATAATTGGTCTAAAAATGGATGAATTTGTAAAAAATCTTAATTGATAGCACAATAAACGAAGGGTTTGAAGAAAAACAAAAAATCATATAGTTTTTAAAATTGGTACAAATGTTCTCGAGGGTCTCTTGTTGAACATAGTAAAAGTCCCGATCCTGGGGTGGGAGCTAGCACCGCCATCTTGGATTTTATCCCCCATATTTAGTTTTTCCCGAATATCTCGAAAAAATATTCCATTTTCAAATTACAATTGATTTAACAACTTAAAGAGCGTAATACTCCGTACAAATGCATACTTTTTTCCCATCTTTCAAAATTTATTGCCATCTTGGACTTCGTCCCCCCCTTTTCTTAGTTTCTCTTGAATATCTCAAAATCTAATCAATTTTTAAATTACATGTAATCAGCAAATTAAAGAGCGTAAAATTCCCTACAAACACATGCTTTTATTTTTGTTTTAGCTTTAATAGTTTCCGAGATAACGGGTCTCAAAATTTGCCACCATCTTGGATTTTATCTCCCTTTTCTTAGTTTTTCTTGAATACCTCGAAAACTATCCGATTTTCAAATTACAACTAATACAAAATATTTGAGATCGTAAAATTCCCAACAAATGCATGCTTTTTTTTTCTAGCTTTAATAGTTTTTGAGATATGTAAGAAAAACTAAAACAGGGGGACAAAATCCAAGATGGTGGCAAATGTTGAGACCCATTATCTCCGAAACTATTGAAGCTAAAACAAAAATAAAAGCATGTATTTGTAGAGCATTTTACGCTCTTTAATTTGTTTATTGCATGTAATTTGAAAATTGAATAGATTTTGATATATTCAAGAAAAATTAAAAAAGGGGGATGAAATCCAAGATGGCGATAACCTTTGAGACCCATTATCTCGAAAATTATTAAAGCTGGAAGAAAAGCAAAAATATGTACTTGTAGGGAATATTACGCTCTTTAATTTGTTAAATCAATTATAATTTTAAAATTGAATGCATTCCGAGATATTCAGAAAAAAAATGGTGGGATGAAATCCAAGATGGCGACGCGAGTTTCCCCCCAGGATCGGAGACTTTTACTATGTTCAACAAGAGACACTCAAGAACATTTGTACCAATTTTAAAAACGATATATTTTTTTGTTTTTCTTCGAACCCTTCGTTTATTATACTGTCAATTAAGATTTTTGTCAAATTCATCCATTTTGAGACCAATTATCTCAAAAACTTTTAAAGCCTGAAGAAAAATCAAAGTACCAATCTGTAGGGAAGAGCACGCTCTTTAATTTGTTAAATCACATGTAATTTCAATATTGAATAGTTTTCGAGATATTCAAGAAAATCTGAAAAGGGGGATCTGAAAACTATATGATTTAATCTTTTTTTCATCCCCATTTTGGACCTTCGTTGACTACATTACCTACCCGATACGAACCCGCGTTCTGCTATAAGCCGGAGCTCTGACAACCGTACCAACCGGATTTCTCCTTTGCGTCATACGTAAATAGTAAGTTTCATATTTTTATCTCTGTTATTCGATAAAGCTTTAAATGGCAGTTAATTCATCCTTTTTTCAAACAAAATTTGCATTTTTGTTTGTGTTTTAAAACAATTTACATTGGTGTTAAAGAAGATTTACACAATTGACTTTGGATCTCCGTTAACTGCAAGGAGTTTTTAAAATTGCTTGATGATGAATAACACATATTTTAGGATAGACAGCTATTCATAACTAGAAATTTGATTTTTTGATTAAATATATGAGGTGTCCGCAGGTACAGTACCTGCAAATAACGAATTATTAGTAGATACAGTACTTGCAAATAATGTTTTATCCGCAGGTACAGTACCTGAAAATAATTACTTCCATAATTTATTATATTATAGGCAATAATTTTATTTTAGGAAAGCTATAGCGTTTCTCCTCGCCAATAATGTTTATTCTTTCATGCCAAGTTAACAACAAACTTTTTTTAAAAAAAGTCTTATATGTAATCGACATGCACATTTCTTTTCACGTATGAAATTTAGTTGTTAATCATGATTTGAAGCCGTTTGAAGTCAAGTATGGAAGAAAGCAAGGAAACTGGTGACGAGAAAGAAGAAAATGTGATACTGATGGAGGAATCTGAAGATGATGGTTTTGATTCTTTTCAACAAGAAATGAAACCTGCGAAGAGGATATCACTTATTTTGAAGCAAAATAAGTTAAGAGAGATATGTATATTTTGGTTGATAATGTTTTAGATGCTAGAATGAAGGTCCATTATTCCCACGCCTGCAGGATTGATCGAGTTGACAATTAACTGGATGTGACAAGTTTTAGCAGGACCAATGCGCTAAAAAAAATAGGTTTTGGTGCTGAATGACCATTTTGAGATTTTCAAATTCAGATAAAAGCTATACACCCAGATTCTATCGTTGAAGTAGATGGTAGTAACGAAGTTTTTTTTTTTCACACAATGTAAATGCCAAATAAAAATGATTTGAAGGGTGCATTGACTACGTTGTACTTGAAATGGAAGTTCTACTTTCCACTACTAGATTTAACTACTGTTTTTCAATGGGTTTTATGTGCGTTTCTAAGTCTTAAACATTTTCTTTTCGTGTGTCATAATATTCTGACATTTCTGTTTTTATAAAGGTCCATTTCCCAACTTTTCCTATCATTTCCCGACAAACTTTGAGGTAGAATGATAATAAATTACTCTCAATTTAAGGTGGTATATAGTTATGAGAGTTTATATGCGATATTCCGTGAAATTGAAGATATTTTTATTGGAAAACAGCAAAAAATTGATTGAAAGGTTAATAGGAAACACGCAGTAAAATGCAATGTGAAGCAATGTACAGTAGGTGCAGTAGTTTCTCATAATTTCAAATATATTTTCTTCAAATTAATTTGTTAATGGGTGATTCTCATGAAAAAGGTTCAAATAGCTAAAAAATTTTATTTTACAAAAGTATGTAAAAAATCTTAAAAATTGCATGGATGTTTTCGTTTAAGCTTAATAAATAACCTTATATTAGTGGTCAAGTTTTTTATTTTATTTTTCACTATTCCTTTTATTTTAAAATTTTTGACATGTCTACGAAGGAGACATGATATCAACGGAAATTTTACATTTAAACGAAATCATAAGTGACTAATCATTGGACAGATTTGGTACAGGTTTATTTCTTATAATTAAACAATAAAATTAGATATTAAAAACTAGCGCAAGAAAACTTAACATTTTAAAATAAATAGCACTTTTTAAATAATGGCATTGACTGTGCATTAGTTAAATAATATTTGCAAACAATTTCAAATAAATGAAAGTCAACATTTTGCAGGAAAGTAATAAAATTATATACTAGATTAAGGTTGATATTATATACTAGATTGTTTATTAATAAATAAATATCATATATTTATTTATTAATAAACAATCTAGTAAGTCTCGTATTTTTCTACTCTCTTATCTTCTGAATTTGATCATCTGACTGCTCTGTCTTTCTATTTTTAGATATTCCCCTTTTTTCAAAAGATAAATTTAGTTATTAAATTTTTTTATACATTATTGAAGCTTTAATATTATAAATATTCTATATGAATTGTTTAACTTAATTTTTTTCCTAGAATATAATTTCAATTTTAATTTAAAAAAAAATACGAAAGAAAATCACTAAATTTCATAAAAAATATCTTCCAAAGAACTTTTAATTGATATTATTTTAATTCATCTAACCGTATCATGATTTTTGAGATTTTATCTGTTTCATTCACAATGACATCCTCTCTGTGGAGATGCCGTGTCCACGGAGGAGACAAAAACTAAGTTTTGAATTTTTAAGTGCTTTGGTTTTTACGTGGCTAAAAGTGATACACTTATTTTTATTAAATTCGATACTAAACCTATCAAAATTTTGTATTTTAATTATAAATTAGATTTTTCTTAACTTATTTCTGATGTCCACGAAGTGGACGCTGAGAAATTTACTAAGCTCTAAATGGAACAAATAAATTGGAATATATTCAATAAATTCGCAATAGAACGAAAATTTTTCCTTAAAGAACAAATTGTCTGCCTCTCTTATAAACTATCTCATGATTTCACATGAGCTGCCATTTATGATATTTTTTAGTTATTTTCTTTGTCCATGGAGGGACAAAGTTTAAAAATCAATTCCTCTTGACTAGTGACTTTAAATAAGTTAATACTGAAGAAAAAAAGTAAAATTTTTTTAATTGTTTAAGTATCAATAAAAATTATCTTGTGTTTCAGATGTAAGGATGTCTACGGAGGGGACTTTTGTCTTATATTCATTGAAAAATGAGAGTTAAATAGTAAAACTATTTTAGTAGAAACGTACTAATAGCTTTCTTAAAATTTAAATTATACATACGAACAAAAATATTAGGACATTTGTTGCACTTTCTAATTTGTATCACCCCGGGACTGTAAAAAGCACCTTTTCGTGAGAATGACCCTAATGTGATCCAAACATGCATTCCCAGTTAACCCATAGTCACAGAGGGAACATACCGTGACAACTGCGAAGTTCCTGTAAGTGAGGCTGGTTAATTAATAAATTAGTTTGGAAAAAAGTCTTTGCGTAACGAGCCCTGCACAACAGGATTATGCACTCACAAAAAATAGAGATCGCTTCAACATCTCTTACTTTCATTTTAAATTTTAAAAAGTGACATCTACAAAATTAATTCCCAGTTACCCCCACTGACTCTATAATAAACAACATTTTGGCAAGAAAATAATTGCTAAAATAAATCAAGTGAAATAATCTAGTTTTATATTTACTCTTCAGGAATGATTATAAGTGTGAATTACATTCAGTTGATAAACTTTTTTCCCTTTGGTATGCGAGTTCGAGAAATTGCATTGAGAACATCAAATTTAAAGTTTTCTTTTTGTCGACTGTTCTTCTTTATAGGTTGGTGAAGCATAACCAAAAAAAGGCTTTATTAAAATTTATCAATAAAATAACAGTTCTTTGCAGATCGCTGTTACATATGAGGGTCTGATATATACACTATTTTGAGACAAAGATTGAAATCTAAATTCATAACAATTACTACTCATGTTTGTTAAAAATGAAACCTCTTTATGCTTTCCTAGTCACATTATTGATATTAAAAGAAAATATGCTAACTTAATATTCATAAGCGATATTTCCACTGGCAAAATAAACAAAATCAAAATTAGATGCTCTCTTACTCAGTAAAGATCTTTCTTAAAGGAATTATTTGACAAAGATGATATTCTTCTTTATCATTCTATTATAGACGGAAAAGAGACATAGTAGGAATTGTAGCCTTTTTTTTCCTATTGAAAAGTTCGAAACTACAGTATGATGTTCCGCTTGTTTCTACTTCTAACAATCGCAATAATTGGCTGCAGGCCTTTCCGAAGTCGAAACTTTTTTTCCTTTACGCTTGGATCTAGGTATTAGAAAAATAATATAATTCACTAAAGTAACTTTGTTTCTCCTACTTTAACTCAAATAATAAGACACCTAAAAATTTTATAAAGAATCCATTGAAAACCTGATTAAAAAAAAGTGAACTGTGAAAAACAAAATGCTGTACCTTATCTCAAAAACATACTGTCAAATTACTTGAACTTTTGACAGCTCTTTTTTAAAGGTGTCTTCGCCAAACAGAAAGTAGGATTCCAAATTTGGAACATTATATTCAGCGAAAAAAGGCTATTAATACATTCATACACTGGACTTTTAGAATAATTACTTCACATTACGAAACTTTACAATGAGCATAATAATAGTCCATAAAACTGCGTGCTATAATGATAAATTTCATCATACACTAAACCGGAGACATTCTGAGAATGCAAAACACAAAAAATTCATTTAAATTTATGATACACCAAAAATGCAATTTTAAACGCCATTATATTCCTCGGTATAAAATATATTTGATGGCAAGGATCTTAATTCTAAATTAGTTGTCGTTTTCAGGACATAATTTGTCGTTTTAATAGTTAATTACACTACATATTAGAGTAAATGCAAAATCTCTGCCTGAACTTGTCATGCCGTAGATTAGGCCGTTTTATAACCGTGCACAGGTGCTTTGGATATGATGAGAGCAACTGAAATGCTTTGCTTGTACACTTTAGTTTCAGTTACCTCCCGCGATTCTCCACAAGTGATTTTGAACGATTTTATCTCAATTTATTCAATTATTTTCGGAATTTACTAATTATATTTAATTTTCGGACGTAAGGGCCAAATCCTCATTTGTAAAATTGAGAGGATTTTGAAAATACTGATTTGATCATGCTTTAAAAAATATTTTGACTATGCTATTTCGGAAAAAAGAGTACATGCATGAGCAAGAATACATCTCAAGAAAGGTACAGCCTTCATAGCACCTGAAACACGAAATTCAATAATTATGCTGAGCGCATATTGACCCTTAGACAACGCAGCGTAGTTTCTCTGACCTACGGTTTTCCCGTCGATTTTCCTGACTAATGACCAGAAAAGCTGCAAATTGCCACACAGAGACAGCAGAGCAGTTTCTGTGCGACACGTGACCGGCTCTGCGTAGCAATGTACTGCATTCGGTTTATTAGTATGGAGTAACAGCGCCCTGCCAACACTTGTGACACGTGCGAAACGTGCAATGCTCGGCACATGAGAAAGTGACATAGGATGTGTCACTGTGACATACGATGGCTGTGTGTGACATACGATGGCTGTGTGTGACACAGTGTCACTCGTGCCATTGGTTTCTGGCAATGTTTAAAGAAACTGAAAAGGAAAATTTGTTGGAACGGATGCGCAACTATCCGACGATTTCCGTCCATTTTCAGCTTAGCCATTTGTTAAGCTGAAACAAATAGCTAAGCTAATTTGAAAGCTAAATCAGAACACGAAATTTGGAAATATAATCAAACTTGGCTCATTCGAAAGTTTTCAATTTGAATTCGTCAGTAATTCGATATTTTTGTCTCTGAGGTTCCTTGAATTTCTTAATCAAAAATTATTCTCATTAAAAAAAATCTTTGCAATTCAAATCTTTAAAAATTATATAAAGTCGTTTGTATATTTAAATTGTTTTCTTTAGTTTAATAGTCGTCTTTAATGATCATAAGGGACTAATTTTCGAATTCCTGTAATTTACACGAGGACTTGTACAATGCATTCAATCCAAAAAGGAAAAAAAATCTCTCTTTTGAAAAGTCTTTATACATATTAGATGTCAGTTGTGCCATTTATTTTGAAGTTCTATTGCCCAATTATTTTATTCAAAGTATTATATACTGTTTGCTTATTAAAATCACTTATTTATTGATTTCATATAAATGAACAAAAAATATAAATTATAGATTTTAATACTGTATTAAAATTACTTTGTTTATTATGTATGATTTATGAATTCTATTAAATATTACTGTAATTCGAATTTTTCTCTTGTGCCGTGAATTTCTTTTTAACATAATGTAATCCCTTCTTACTCGGACAAGTAATTAGATGCACGATTCTTTTCTGAATACAAGGGCTCATTCTATTACTTCGATAAGTAAAAAATATAACCGTATAAGTTTGTTTTTTCTGAAAAATTAATCAGCGATTTCTTACAAATATGGAGGTATTTTTCTTAACCATAGAAATTAAGAAACACGAAAATGATCCACCGTTTTTTATGTCATCTGAAAGAAGCCATCCAAGTGTAAACTGTTAAAATATTGTCTATAATTTAAATTTATTGTGGTTAACATAAATCCAAAGCTGAAAAATGTAAATTGTTATTTATGAATTTTTTCGTTAATTAAATCCGTCCTTACCTTGTATCCTCACTCATCGTATGTGAAATTTCTTTTAGAGCCTTTAATGCATTCGAGGTTTTGACTGATGTACGATACATTAAATACAAAAAAATTCTTTAGAATAGTTTGAAAACACTAAATGTGATTTATATTGTTTATTGTGATGTTTTATAGTATCATTATTTTAGATGTTATATACAGTTTGTCTATTATGATTACACACTAACTTACTGAAATTATGTTTTAAGTTTTTAAATTTTTTTGTTATTATTTTATTTATTAAAATTGCTGTTTATTTTTAATTTGGAACTATTTATCAGAACTGCTAAAAATAAAAATAAATCATTATTGCCCCTTTTAGTCCAAAAATAACCCCAAAACACGACAACATGTTTTTGGTACTTGCAGACAAACACTGCCTCGGTCTTTGACTAATTGTCGCAAGAAACTGTTCTTCAATAAGCTTGGCATAGCCTTAAGGTGCATATACACTTGCGAGCAGAAGCCGAATAGAACAGTTTGTGAACAGATGCTCGCAGGTGTAGACGAGTTTTTTTTATTCGCCGCGAACGGTCAGGGTTCATTTGGCGCGGAGCCAACAACTGTTGATTTATCGAAGAATTCAAAGAGATTCGCCATTCTAGTTGGTGAGAGTTAATGTGCTGTTCGCTGGGACCCCGCGAATCTGCTTCGAATTCAAAGGTTTTACAGAAATTAGCCTCTTCTCTCGCATCCGAACCCCAAGGACTGTTGTAGAAAAAAGGGTGAGGAAATAAAAGTGTCAGTGGCCCAGTGTAAGAAAAAGATTATATTCTTGCTTCCACCGCGGCGCGAGAAACAGAGAATAAAGAATTCCATGGAAAAAGGAAAATATAAGTTATAAAATATAAAGAATACAAATATTATATATTTTTTAAACAATTTTAGTGTTTTATTCTTGACAATAATTCTTAATAAGTTTTCAATTGTTAGCCATCTTTGTTACGTTACTAATTCATAATACATATTTATTTAAAATTTCTCCATTGTTGTTTGATGAGGTTAAAAAATATGAATTTTATATAAAAAATGAAATTAATTGAAAAAAGAACGAAGACCTTTTGAGATAGAGCATTTTAATAATAAAAATTTTGAACTAAATATCTACACATAGTGAAATTTTCCTTAATCAAAATGTCTAACACCAAAGAGACATGAATTATAATGATTGTGAAATTAAAATGAAACTTAAAACTATAATTAGAAAGCAAAACTAAAGTAAGTGTTTTCGTTTCTGCAATCTTTATTTAACTTCGTTAAGTCACTAATTCGGAGCGCATATGTACTTCAAATGTCAGCTTTCTCGTTTGATAAGACATTGCGAGATTAGATTTAAAAATATGAATTTTATGCAAACTGAAATTAACGCTAAAAGGAATAATTTTTTTCCAACTTTGCTTTTGAATATTTTTTATATTAAGTATTTTGAACTAAATATCTACGCATAGCCAAATTTTCATGTTTTCTTAATCTAAATATCCCAAACCAAGGTGACCCAAATTATAATGGTTGCGAAAATTGATATGAAACTTAAAATTTAAAATTAGAAGGTAAAACGAAAATAAATACTTCCTTTACTGCAAATGTTATTCAACTTTGTTAAGTTATAAATTCGAAATGCATCACTATTTAAAATTTCACTTTTGTTGTTTAATAAGACTAAAAAATATAAATTCGAAATAATTCTAATATTAAGTGTTTTTAACTAAATGTCTATGCACATGGCCAAATTACAATTTCATCTTTATTAAAATGTCTAAGTTTAGTTAAGTTACTTTAACGTCCAGTTCTGAAGAAACACGAGGGCTATTAGGACGGACCTTGTCATTGGTCAGATGACAAGGACGTTACCTGAGCTTGTACCCTTTCCAAGATTCCACACCACGCCAGTGGGAGGACATTTGGCCACTGCGTGGCGTGCAATGGGCGCCATACACGAGTATACATACCATACACGAGGCGCCATACACACATATCGAGTTTCGAGCCTTCCGGCTCCGAAACTGAGACCTTACCTTTAGGCCACTGTGGCCGTTTAAAATGGCTAAAAGAAAAGAACCGGAAGCATAATAATAGCGAAATTAAAAGGACGCATTAATCGGTAATTAGAAAGTAAAACGAAAATAATTTTTTCCAATTACATAAAAAGAATCAGTTTGAAGTTGGTACAACAAAATATTTCATTTCACAAAACTTATCAAATAAAGTAAAAACCACTTCACTGAATGAGGTTTTAGTTGAGGAACATTTAAAAAAGTATGTAAATATTAAAACTGTGTAAGTAAAATTCTACTTTGGAGTTTATGTATCAAACAAAGCAAACTTTGTCTACCACGGTTTTAATAATAGAAAAAGGTTTACATGATTAAGCGATTTGATGAAACAATGAAATTAATTTGATTTTTATAACAATGAAAAGTATTGTTGCAAGTCATAAAAAAAATATTGTTTTAAAAAATTTGTTAAAAGCAAGGGGCAAATAGTGCGACAATTAACACTTTGGAAGCGAGACTCGTAAAAATACGATTTGTTTTGTTTTTGGATTAACCCAACTTGAGGTTCTTTATTCAAACATTTGATTTCCATAGGTGAGAGTGAGGTAAAACCGTATACCTTGATTCTGGCGCTATAATTCTCTTTTCTAGAGGACAGATTCAGAATTATGCTCTACTAGTCAAGAAGAAATAATGGTCATAGAGACTGTGTTGTTGCTTTTGAATTCACTGCAGCTGTGAAGATGTTTCTGTTTTAGCGGGAACTGTTAGAGTTTTTGCATAGCATATAAAGAATCGCTTTTGCTGTGACTATTCCTTTCTTTTCATTATTGAATTCTTTAACAAAAAATTCAACACAAAAATGGAAAGTATTAAGGGTTTTTTTAGAGAGAAAGAGAAGAAAAATGGGTATAATTCGTAACAGCTTATTAAAAGAAGAAAAAAAAGAAAGAAAGAAACAGGCGTGTCTGTAATTTTGGTAGTGAATAAAATTTCTATCTCAGCAAATACGTAACGAATATTTTAATGTTAAATAATATTTAGAACAACGCAGCGCATTGTATTTGGATATTAGCTAAATAACGTCAAAAATAAGAACAATACATTTTTGAAACTGTTATAACTTTAACCACCTATTATGAGTCTGAAAATATTATTCATGTTAATGGATTTTTCACTATTAGTGATTTATTATGAGAATAACATAACTTTAATATATTAATTTATTACGAGAATAACATAACTTTTTATTTATGTATAATCAAGCTGAAAAATATTATAGAACATTTTTGTTAATTCGTAGTTAATATACAGTAAAGCACCGTTTATACGTCTTTCAAGGGACTGACGAATAAATGAAAAGACATATAATCGAAATGAATTGCAATGCATATGAATGCATCGGGACTGTGATGAAACGACCTATAAATGTAATCGACGTATAAATGAGAAACATATAAACGCCACTTTACTGTACATTGCTTGACCTTATCTTTCTGCATGGGTAAGAACAGAGTTTCTTCTTTGCAAATCCGTTTATGAAGATGTTTGGAATTTTTTTCCACTTAAATTTTGGTTTCGTAATAGAGTATTGAACATATTGTAATCTAGTAGGATTCCTTTTCATAAAAGATAGCAATTTCTTAATGATAAAAAGCGAGGAAATAAGTACTCTAATTAATTTTTCAAATTTATCCTTTCTTGGCATTAATTTTAAGAAGGTTTGACCTTATTTTGCTATTTTGAACAGACAACCCTGATTACTAAGTAGAGTGGTCCACTCAAATTGGAGAGTGCTATCTGGACTGTATTTAATTACAATTACTCGTTTAATACACTGTACAAGTAAATATCTCCGTTATGCTTTTTATAAAAATTTTGCTGTATAATAAAGTTGCCTACTCAGTTAATTCAAGCGTAAATTCAATAATTCTCTAAATTAATCTCATTAATTGTTTTTCATGGTTTTCTTCCTGGTGAGTTCAACGCTCTTCCAAAGACTTTCTGCCCCCATTAAGAATCCTTCCTCTATCACTAAGTTGATGACTAATGGGTTCAAAGTGTAGGCTGTACGCCGCAATCCGATGGAACGAGATGCATCCGTAATGAGAATAATTTATTCCTACACCCTGTGAGACTAAACAAAATCTTCGCATTTCAACTCGAAACGTATACAAAAGTGATCCAAGTCCTAAATTTTCAACACCGTTCCCCCCAGCCCTTTCAAAAACTCCCCTCCGCTATCGCTGATTGACGGATTCCAAGCCCGTTCGTCCATTACTATGGAACGAAATCTGTTTGTCTCGAAAAATTTCCTCAAACACGCAACAAATCGTAAACTAACTGTTTTAATCATGTTCTGTTCGCCAAGTGTATACGCACCTTTACATAACCGCAAGGCGCGCAGCTGACGTAGGCAAGACAGGTCGCATCGCTCGCAGATAGTTGTAGAATGGACATAGAAATTCTATTACTCAGTCTTGCTCGTGCTGTAATATGCTTGAGCAACTGCGCGGCACAGTTTGTTTCCCGTTTTGCCTGCCTTGTTCTACGCTGCGTCCATTGCGTGAAGCAGCTCAATGTGCGCCTTAAGTAATAATGAAAACATTCTCTCAGGAAGCTGTCGTTTCAATGATTAGGTTGAAGGATGTACTTTTATTTCAATGAATATCAGTTATCATTTGTAGTAATGAATTAAATCAGTAGATAAGACCCTGTTCCTCTATATTCATTTAAAAGTTTCGGGGAGAAAACACGGTTAACCTGGAGTTTAGGGTACATACTCACTTCGTTTCCCTTAAGCTCACTAATTGTTCGTAGCCAAGAGAGAGAGTGCTAGAACATTTGTTTTGGATGCGAGTTGAACATTTTTTCGGCGACTTTTGCGCATGCTCCCACAGTGATTTATTTACCGGTCTACGGCGCATGCCCTTAATTTTGTCTCATTTCCATTGTTCCATTGTCTGCTTTCTTCAATTTGATTGGTCGGTGTACGAATTTGAATAATACTTCGTTTGGAATTCTTGATCATTTACCAAACGATTTTTTTCAATAACCGTTCGCTTCTCTTTTGAAGGTTTTCGTTCATTCAATTTGCTGATTCTCTTTCTCTGTGTTGCTGATAATGCCTTCCAAATATAGAACAAGGAACGCTTTTTCTGGAAACAATGGTTTCCTTGATACATTTCATCTTCAAACGTCGTATTTTTCCGCCAAATTGCGCCAAAGAAAATTGGCGAGAAAATAGTACGCACCCTAAACTCCAGGTTTACCGAAAACACTTCACTCCTAACGTCCTTCTGTTTGCTTTACATTTGTTGAATGCCCTTTAATTGTCATTTGAGAATTCTCATCAGGGTGCTTGAAAGGAAGAAATCTGGTTAAATTTTGAAATATCTCAATGCTTTTAGATCGTGTTAACGTGAGAAAATTTACTGGAATTAGCCCGTTTGAGAAGCGAAGCTATTTAAAGCTGTTCGAACCCCTTGAAGACGAAGAAATAAGCTGCGGCCGAGTTTTGATCTGAATTCATAAAAAACAAATTGGAACTTTTTGCATAATTATTTAAAAACAAATTCTTCTTCCGGTGGAATATAGCCAATAAAGTAAATTTTATTTATTGCTAGTTGATCCCGTCCACAGCATCTGCGTTCTAATGCCTATTCTTCAGAATTAAAAAATATATATACTGTAATATAATTTACAATGTTCACAATAGTAAAAATATAGGTATGGATTTCAGCATCATCTACATTTAAAATTGCTCCATGTACACAGCAGTCGTTGCTGATAATAGTAGATAGCTCCGAATGTGCTGTTGATAGTTTTTAGCCTCCAGTGAATTGTTACAAAGTGATTCCATTCCACAGATCAGAAGTTTTTGTCATATTTGGAAGACGAACTTTACCACCATGAACACATTTTGTATATTTTTTACTTGAGTTCATTTCCAATAAAGTGCATGACAAAATTTGCAGACTTCAATCATATTACCACTGCTATGTTACATGGTGGTGGCCTCAATTTGTGAATTAACACGATTTGCCCTTCGTTGGATTAGTTATTTTGACGTTGATCTGTACTTTCTCTGGCTCGTCTAAACCTATCTGCTTCATTTCTAATTGATTTCCTTTGAATCATTTTAATCAAAGTTTCATTTGGACTCTGTCTTCTCCTCCGTATAATGCAAGAAATACCTCGTAAATTCATTTTTTGCAAGAGAAAGTTGTTTCGCACTAGAAAGAATGTAGATGGTTCAGGTTTTGATAATATGGATTTGAGACATTTGCTTGTTATTAAGCTGCTTACGAATACAGAAGAAGACTATCAGTTTATTTTGCAAACAAATCGATCGTTGTCGTCAGCAAAAGAGAAATTTCCCTCTTTTTTCTTTTTTGCTCCATGTACCTTAGCGTTATATATATAAAAATAGCAAAACATAATAGAAAAACAATGAAATAAAATAATTTATATAATTTTGTATATTTTAACGATTGATTTTAACGAACGATTCCTTTATTAACAATAATTTGTTTCATAATTGCTAAATTACATAATTTTGCTATTAGTTTATTTAATCTGTGTTGATAATGAAATACATAATTTTATTAAGATAGAATAACTTTTTCTTAGTCAAAATTATTCAAAGAAAGTAAGAAGAAGAAATACACTCCGAAAGAATAGAATTACAAACAAACAAGGAATCTATTTTAGTCCACTTTTTCAAGGGCTATAGACTATATACGATATGGATTCAAGTTAATTGGGAAATTTTTCTGTAAGAAGCTTGAATTTCGTCTAAAAAAGCTTCTCATAGCCCGAAATTTCCGAATCAAAGACGAACAAGACAAGTACTACCAACAAAAAAATTTTTTGAAAGAAAGAATTTTAAAAGAGCAAACGAACATTATACAGCTAACAAGATTGATTTTTAAAAAACTTTTTACAAGAAAATTTATTAGCCATCAGGTAGAAATACCATCATAAAAATATATCAGTAAGAGAAAGAAAAAATCAAGCTTACCCTAGCTTACCTTACCCTTGGAGAGAATAAATATGTCTCCACTATAATCACAAACTGAAGAAATTTCCCGCTTGAGTAATTCTAAGAAAAACTATCAATCCTCATTCGTAATGTAAACAACCAAGAATCTGGCGCCATCTATTATTCGAAAAGAATAACAGGAATTGGAGGCAACTCAATCATTTAGATTAAATTATTAAGAAAAGCCTTCAGTTTCTATCAATGCCTTAATGAAAAAAAGGGAAAAATAAAAGAAAAAAATTATTATAAAATATAGCATCAGCCCAATAATTCCTTTTTTCTTGAAATCAACATTTAAATTTAAGACTAATTTCTAGAATAAGAAAGATCGACTTCCTTGTTTATTTAATTCTATTCTTTCGGAGTGTATTTCTTGATTTTTTACTTTTTTTAATAATTTTTGACTTCCTTTGTTTTTGTATGCAGCAACATATTGCGCGCTACTTAAACATTGTTTAGATTTTATAGTGTATGTTTAAATTTATTTTTAAATTTGTTTTAATTGCAAATTTAATTTTATTTGATTCTCTTTATACTTTTTCTTAGTAAAATTGCTTTGGGCATTACTATCGATTAATTAATTATTAGCATCTTCCTAATGCTCAATGAGGCATAAAATTGAATACAGAGTTAATTTAATATTTTCACATATTTGAACATATTTAATATTTAAAATTTTTAGAGGAATTTAATAATCAGAACAAATATAATCTATACTTGTTATCATTTTTTAATTATGGTCATCTGTTCTTGAAGAACCAGTTTGTTATAAATTTTTATATCTCCATTTTATAGTTTTTGAAAAAAATTTTAGGCGTGTGTTCATGTAAAAGAAAAATAATATTCCGAATAATTTGTCCACATCGTGATTTTAAACTGAAGACTTATACCAAATCGGACTTATTCTAAAGCATTTCCAGATTTCACAATAGATCTAAAATATAGAGCAGTTAATTCTATTAATCGCTCATTATAAGGCAAAAGTACCTTTCACATGCACTTAAAATACCGCCGGACTTAAAGAAGACACGAAGAACAGTTTGAACAGAACACGAACATGATTTTAATAAAAACACCACACATAATCCAACAAGATTGATCATTTTCATTCGCAATTAACATGATGGTTTAATGAATTAATAAAAATGAATATAACAAAATAATTCTAAGCATTAAACAATTACTTTTAAAGTGTTTGTTTGTACCATGTTATTTACGCAATGTTAAATGATAAAGCCCATGCCCATTCATGTGCGTTTCCCCGAAAGAAGACGATCATAATTACAGTGGAGTCTCCCTATAACGAAATCGCTTGGTTCCAATTAAAAAATTCGTCATAGAGAAAATTTCGTTATACGGAAATTAGAGATTTTTGCAGTTATTTAAGTAACTGTTCCAAACTTTTCAATAGGTGAGATAAGTTCAAATGTATTTAATTATGATTTTCAATTAAAAATGAAGTAATATATAATATAAATTTGTTAAAATTATATTAATTTTTATTGTATAAATAAAATTCCCAAAAGTTAAGACAATTCACCAATTTAGAGAATAATTTGTACTAGTATGTACTTACGTTTATTTTGCTTGAAAAATTCCGTTATTTTACATTTCTTTGCATTTCGTGATGTTAAATTTTCAGAAAAATTTTCACATTTTAAGAGTGAGTGGTTCCAGAAACAGGCACGTGTGAGCGAATTGGTTGCACAGAAATTATCAACTTTCTTCAAAAATGACAAAAATCGAAAAGATAAACTTCTGAAAAAATTCGTTATAGGGAGACAACCACTTCGTTATATGAAGAATATTTTGAATGTTATTTAACATTCCGATTAAAAATTTCGGTATAGGGAGAAATTCGCTGTAAGGAGAATCTACTGTATTCACAAACTAATTACTAAGTTCTATTGTTATTTAGTTATTCTTGTTCCACAGTAGTTTTTGACTCTCTTCAAGACAGAAAATGAAATTTCTTAATTTTAGTTTTAAAAATGAAAGAGCAAGAAATTGAGAATTATAGAAATCTGCTTTCAGAGCATATTTTTAAAATAATTCAATATTATATTGTTGAACTAGAAGATTTGTGCCCGTCTCAGACGGGCTTTTAGCTTACCAACAATATCTCAGATCTGATTGTCACAAATTTAGTAACGAAAGTTGTAGTAGAAAATCGCATGAACATTGGCAGAGAGCTTAAGAAATAAGAAAAGCATGAAACGCAGAACTGAGGAATCAATTGACACTAATTTTCGGTTTGTCAATAACTTTATTTTTAACAATTACTTTTGTTTTGTCCGAGTAAAAATAATGCAAAATTTTAAAAAATGCTAAATTGATGAATGCAAAACTTAAGAAAAAATAATAATTTGTAGTAAATTTTAGATGTAAACGTATATGAACATTAAAAGTAAACAATAAATGTATCAACTGAAAAACTTCATTATAAACACCATTCTTTGTGAAAAACTGTTGTCGTTCAACAACACTCCTTGTTATGTGGATTTTTTCATTGGAACTTTAACATTATAGGACTCCGGCATCTTGATAACGTAACATAAAGCTGCAATGACCCACCAACAGAAAAGTACGCAAAAGGAAGAGAGACCTCAAAATACTTTCTCTTTCAAAGATATCACTTCGGCACTCCCCCTCCATGTTCCCCGCGCGAGCTAGTTCGAATTCTAAGGGGAAAAACCTTCTCCTGTTCCCCGAGCGCGCTGGTTCCTCTCCGCTGGTTTGATCCGGTGGGTCGTAGCCACGCCCACATTCCTGAGCGTTAGAGACCGTGTCACCGCTATTCTATTATAGAATTATTTTAAAAATATGCTCTAACCCACCAATAAGATATAGTCACCCAAGTACACTCAACTGTAGATGAAATGTAAACCCATTATTCTCTTCCTTCTTATTTGAAAATTGTATTGAAAGTATTTACTGGTATATCTTTTCAATGTTTCAGATGCGCTGTTGTTGAAAACACTAACTTGATAGGCTCAACGTCAGGGGCGTCTTATTCAATGGACTAACCGGGATGTGATCCAGGGACGCCATTGATCCTAACATTTGCTACACTCTTTTTATTTTTGAATCTAAAAATTATTTAATTATAATTTTAAATATTTTAAAGCTTTTAATTTGATTAGGGTTTATAACTAGACAGTCATCGATTATGTAATGATGCGTAACATGTGTATTTTAAGCTGGAAATTAAAGCGCATATTTTATATTGATTAAATAAATAATTTGAAAAATGTTAGATAAAACACAAAGTGTTTATACATGTTTTATTATATTAATTTAAATATTAAGTATATTATTGTATTTTTGAATTTAATAAATATGCAGTAGAGAATTGAATAAGTATCTTTTACATAAAGTAATAGTTAAAGTTAATCATGTTTGGACATGTTTTCTGTTCCTTTTATTTTGGATTCAAAGACCAATTTTCTATAATCTTCCGATTTAAGCAATCGACAACTCCATTTGGATACTGTATCAAGCGCCAAGTTCGAACCACTTCTTTCTTTAGTACACAAATCGTTGAATTCTGTATTCTTTGAGTTCGTTTAATTCTTTTTATTTAAAAGGGCTAAAAAAATTGCTCTTAAAACGGTTAAATTCCAAATAGAATCATTGTAATTAGATAAATCGTCTGGTTAAAAATTTAATGGTCAGTGATTACACTGTACAACAAATTTGAACTTTTTTCCGTCTTTTATATGAAACTATGTGATTCTGTATAAACAAAAGGTGCTTGATTCATATATCAAAACCAAAATGGTCCATCCCGTACCGTTTTTGTAGGAGACATACTTCTCATATTTATACAAATTGGTTACAGAGAAATTTAACAGAGTCTTGATTATAGGAAACACAAACACTAAAATGATTTTTTTGGCCCTTTCCTCTTGTAGCCATCTGATTGTCTGTCCCTGATAACAGACCAGCAATATTCAGCTAGCATACTTCGATTCCATCTTCCACTGAAACGCTTTTCAAACATAAAGATGTACTGGTGAAATCTTTCCCCATGCTCATCACTAATTGCGCCAAGGTTTTGAAGAAAGAAGTTCAGATGTGAGTCCAAAACGTGTAGTTTTAATGACATATTACAACCTATAACACGAAAGCATTTTCACCATGTCACCAACAAGATCTTCATAGTTTTCAGCTAGCTTATTTCCAAGGAAATGTGTGCACAATGATTTGAATGCCAGCCAGGCTGCTTTTTCTGCTTCTCTGACAGTTTTTTTTTTAAACTCTTCATCACGAAAGACTGAAAGACTGCTTTAATTTGTGGACCAATAAACATTCCTTCTTTTACCTTTGCCTCACTTAAATGTTTGAATTTGTTCCTGAGATGCAAGAAAGCTACTCCTTCTCTGTTCAGAGCTTTTACAAATATTTTCATCAAACAGAGTCTAATGTGCAATGGTGGAAGAAAGACACATCGCGGATTCACAAGTGGTTCATGTGATATGTTTTTGGTGCCAAGAATGATCTTTTTTCTTGGAGGCCACTTTTTACGGATGTGGCTTTTTACGGATTTTTGGAGCTAAAATGTGGATTTTTGGGAAAATGGTGCGTGGTAAACAAAAAATAATTACAGATTCGTTATTTTCAGCCAAAAATATACAAGAAACACATATTTTCATCTAAAGGACATTTTTTCATGTTGTACATTGTTATCTAAATCGTTTGGTTAAAACTTTAACCTCTAAACAACCCTTAAAAGTTGCCAAAACCAGCGATAACGAACAATTATGGCACCCTTTCCACAAATTTAGGCTCTAATTTTAAGTAAACATTGAGAGCTACAGCAATAGGAACATCGAATTTAATATTTTCAAAACATCCTTAAGTCATAGCATTAAAAGAAACTACTTTAAACATTAATTAATATCTTCAAACAGAATATTGAAATTTTGAAGATTCCCATGGACCTTATGCATGTGACGTCACATCCTCCGACATGTGACCTGCCGGAGGCAGCCATTGGTCAGTCTTAAACAGCCGACTCAGAGCTGCTTTTATTTCTGAGTCGCTTATAGGCCGATCATTTTGTTTATTCCTCCACAGCTGTACTCTCGAACCCAAACGGTGCATAAGGTCCATTGAGGAATCATAACACCGGAAGTCAGTCGGAATAGCGGAAGTTCTACATTACCCTAAATAAGCAAAGCAGAAAACTCCTTTTTACGATCAGGGCTGGTAGAAGCTGGCTTGCAAAATCCTATTTTGAAAAGACGCCGTTTTGCAAATTTGTACAGCGTTAATCAGAGAACAAGTGATTTTTTTCCCTCAATTATTTTATTCAGTATGTATTTTCGTGTATTAGAGCGTTCGAACGTATAAGACGGCTCTGCTTAATACCTTATTTTTGATTTAATTAAATCTATGGTACTAATTCAGTAAGAGGGAGTCATGCCATTGCAAACAGGCCCGGCCTTAGCAAGTGCGGGGCCCAATTGGAAACAATTTTTGATAGCCCCTATTCCCAGCCAACTTGCATCAAAGCCGGTAGGTCATTAGCACTTAAAATAAATTTAATTAAAAAAATTTAATTTACATTAATTAAAGTTTAATTAATTAAATTGAAATTAATTTTTAATTTAATTATGTTATTTATTATATAATAATAACTAATAATTAATTATATAATTAATTATTAATTATGTTATTAAGTATTAATTATTAATATATAATTAATTAGGGAGTCAAATACAGCATAAAAATTATATTAACTGACTACCAACGACCCTTTTTCATAACACTAGCAACTTCAGAATGCAAAGAAGATGCAATTTTTATTTATGCTTGGTAAATCAAAATTACAGCAATTAAAAATAGAATAAACTACATTTTTAGTTTTTTTACTTAGTATTATTATTTGATTAGTTCTTTAAGTATTTTATTCTTAAGTGTTTTAAATAAAAAATTTTATATTTAAATAAGTAAGGAAATGCGTTTCCTTGTTTGATGAATTTTTATAAGGCATTATTATGGAGACCAATTATATATGCAATCACGGAAATTATGGCCTAGACCAGGGGTAGCAAATCTTTCAAGCCTAATGGGGCAAACTGAAATCCTACACAATATTTTATTTTGTGAACGATTTAGAAATAATTACACCATATTAATATAGCTTAAAAAATTAAGATTATATTTAGTTAAACATTTAGGGGTATAAAATCACAATACGCGTTTTTTCAACTTAACTAATTAAAATAAGTTTCTGCTTTTATTTTCGAAAGATAAATTAAGCTGGTTTGTTCAGACTATCAAATAAAGTAATTAAAAAGAAGGACAGCAAATTTTTTGCAGTAGCTAAAAAATTTAGTTATTATTTTAAATAAACTCAGTAGAGATAGTATTAAAGTAATTACATTGAAATATGAATCAATGGAAGGAAAACAACGAAATTTTAAAGTACTAATTTGTGCTCTTTTCCAAAAAAGTGGTTGAAATAAAATAAAAAAAATTCTATATGCGTCGTTTTTTATGATTTCAAGGAGCCTTTATGCCAACTTCGAAGAAAGTCGAACAACGCGTTTGGTCGTGACTGAATAACAAACGAATTTACAGATAAACGAAATGTTGACCATTTGGCCTTTCGTTAGATTGTCTAATTCTCGTGGCACATTAGTAAAATAATCAAATATTCCGAATAATTTCAGCGATTAATATTAAATAAAGCAATCTTAAACAGAGAAACTTTTGGGATAGCTGAGAAATGAAAGACAGTTGCTTATTTTCTTACATTTTCTTCTAGAAACTGAACAAAAATAGCATAATGCTGCTGAACGATAGCAAACGATTCCTCACCAAAAAATAGTTTCCACCAAACGATATTTAAAATCACTTATGAGATTTTTTATATTGAATCGCTTTCTACCAGAAATAGTCTTAAATTAAAACAATTAATTTATCGAAACCATTTAAAGCTTTTATGTTATTTTTTAAAAAGGGCATTTTGTCCAAGTCAAATGACACTGCATTATCCACAATTATCCAGGAGTTACCATTTAATTTCATTCAATAATGTTTCATTCATTTATACATTTAATAATATATAAATTCAAACTTTATACAGAATTTTTCTTCTTTGCATTTTTATGAATTGAAGATCTTACAAAACATTTCTACAACCATAAACGGCTTTCATCTTTTATTTTAGTGGTTTGAACATAATGTCGCTTGAAATTTAAGAGGAGTAGAATCTGTTACATGTTTCGATTGTTTTTTTCGATTGTTATTCAACTTTATACTTATTTTTTTTACAAATATATTTATTAATCTAAAGCAACATCCGAAGACATGCTTTATTTTCAATTTTATTTCAGATATTTTTTTATCCTGCCAGCGAATTCTTTTGTAAAACTGAGATGTCCCCTTAAGAAAGCGGAAATCATGCTGTTGTTTATTGCTACATATCTTAAAAACTACTTGATGGAAATGCATAACAGTGTGGTTTTAGGTCATGCCCCTTCTATTGGCATTAAACATTTTTTGGGGTTTCTATTCAAAAAATTTTAACTTGTGAATTTAAAAATTAATGAAATTATTAAACATACTTTCATTTTTTTAAATATACATAACTTTCGTCTTGTTTATTAAGTATTTTAATATAAACAAAAGAATTATTGCTAAAGATTCGTTATATTTTGAAATATATTGAAAAAACGGGTATGGCCATTTAACATAAGAATTCCAAATTTCAATCGTTCATAACTCATCAACCGTTTACTCAAAATTACAAAATGTTATAAGTATTCGTGCTAATTTAATCTAGAGAATCTGGACTTGAATTCAAAATTCGGTATTGCTATTTGAAAAAATTAAGTTTGTGCAAATCTAAATATGAAGATGTCCCCTTGTATGAAAAAATATTATATGCACTTATAGAGGACACATTTGTAAGGCTACAGGACTTAACAGTTTTATTATGTGATAATTAGTTTCGGAATAAAGAGCAGCGTTCTAATACTTTTTTGGCGAACTGCATAGTCTAAGGCTATAGAATAGCATTTGGCTGTATTTACGTTAATGACATTAGATTTGGAATTTTGTGAAGAAATCTATTGAATAATTTCGTTTTGTGTACTTTTTCCAAAATAAATAAGTCACCTGACTCTGATTTTTAGTTCCTTCGACATGATAGCATAGCTCGATTAAATTTAGAGAACAGTTCAATAATTTTTTTAAAAAATCATTATTTGATTAAAATAATTTGCTGTAAACCCCTTCGAGGCATTCTCATGTATCTTCATAATTTTTTTCTGAATTTTGTTAAGAGGGATGCAGCGTCCCTCGGGTGAGGATGCCTGAAGCGGTCACCTTAAGTCGGCTCTGGAACGAATCCAACTAAACAAAATGTGATGATCAGTTTTATGCAAACGGACTGGTTTCGTCCTCGTTCTAAGTTGTAGAGATTCATCAAAATCTCGAAGTCAGTGTTTTTGGCGGTAAAAGCAGACCACTTCTCAAAATAACGAGGTCCATCCCAAATTAGTCCTCTTGGAGCTTTAATGAGAGAGTTTAATTTGATTGTGTCTTTGAATTCAATTCATTTAAGATTATCACTATTAATGTGCAGTTTAGTCAAGCCTGGTCAGATCTGGATTTTTCGCCATTGAACTTATATAAGGCGCAGTCAAAAATGATTGCGTCTGTGTGCAGCGAAACTTTCTTGATTGGCATAAATTATTATTCGGAATCACGAAGTGCAAGTAAATAAATAAAATATTTAAAAAAGCATATGATAATTTATTTTGATGTGAAGGCAACGTTCATGCTAAAATAAATTTTGTTAATACGGTGCTGTTTTTTTATTTTCATAGCACAGTGAAGAAAATCGTGTATTCAAAAAAATTATTTCCCCAGAGAACATTTACTCAGAATTTCACATGTACCTACAATTTTGGTGTAAAAAGCACATTCCAAATTACATACATCTCGCTTGTTACGTTTTCATTTATCGTGTTCACATACACATGGACTGGACAAACTGACTTAAATTTAGAACCCATAGATTTCTAAGTTGTAGCGATTCATCAAAATCTCGAGGTCAGTTTTTTTGGTGGTTAAATTTCTTTCTCATAGTTAACTAGATAAAACTTTCTTCGTATACGAGAAAGCAGAAAACAGGGCACCTTCTCGTTTTTATAAACTTCACATTTAATATTAAAGATACATGGCAAAATTAAAGTATCACTAATTATTTTCTCATGTTTTCCGAATTAAAATAAATAGCTTCGGTTTAATATTCAAATATATTGTTCTTGTATTTATTATCGTATCGTGTTCGTCATGTATCCATGATATATTTGGAGAAGGTACGAATTAGAAAGTAAATTATAATCCCATCAAAAAGTAATGCTTAAATATATAATAGTCACTCTTACAATGTCTCACTAATTTTTTATTGCTAATTCATATTTCTCAAGTGTTTCATAGTTTTTGGAGCACTATTTGTGAATAAATGTCTTTATTTGGATAACTTATTATGTTTTTATTATTAAACGCTTTTACTAAGTTCGAAATGTTTCATGTATGTATGTAAGGTTGGAATTTTGTGATCGATTTTTCACTCACTTCTTAATGCGACTGAGTTCTGAAATTTTGCATATTTATTGGGTCTTGATGACAATGCAATATTTTAATAATTTAGAGCTCTCAATTATCAATTTTTTTTAAAAATTCGCAAAATTACGTTTGCACTAGGTAGGTTTCAGTGGAGCCATCTATAGTATTTTTGAGAACTAAAATACTTTACACAGTTATTTAAATGTTTCAATAAAATTAAGTTAAAACAAACATCGTAAAGCCTTGAGGCGCTGATAACAATAGAAGAAACTTATAAAGCCACAATAAATGTCATAGAAAACAAAATTTTCTTAAACATTCATTATATAAAATTTGTTATGCATTATAAATGTAATAACAATTCCAATTTATTTAGAGCTGTAAAGTAATGCTAAGATCAAATATAAACGTTGCAAAAGGACTTGTCAATGGCTCAATAGGATACATCACGGATATCACATGGCCACTCTTCAGAAGGGAACAAGTGTACGATCAAGATATCCCATCAGTAAAAATAGACTTTGGAAGTGTAGGAGTCCATGTCCACAGCCAATATCCATACATTTTCCAGCAAAATACTATTACGGTACTGCCGAAAGAAGAATGCTTCCACTCATACTGCCATGGGCTTCAACGGTACATAAGATGCAAGGATGCACAGTCGATTATACAGTAATATATCTAGGATCGAAGCTATTCAAAGAAGGTCAAGCATATGTTGTACTAAGCCGAGTAAAATCAATGGATGGATTAATAATTGAAGATTTAGACTGCTCGAAGCTAACTGGTAAGAAGCCTTGTAATGTCACAGCCTTAGCAGAAATGGACAGAATGAGAAATATCGAATTAAAAAGTCCATTGAAATCCAGTAAGTCGGTTCGTATTTCGTAATATTAAGAATAAATCATTAAGGGCTGAAGACCTTAGTGGAGCATGCTGTATAATTTTAATTGTATTTCAAAACTAGTGATTGGCTACTTTGACATTTCAAAGCATCCTTAATGAACAATAACAATAGAAAACATAGTCAAGTGCTTTCAAATTTTACAAATTTTTAAGCTTTTATTCAGCGTCTTATTCTCACTTCCCTGCATAATCTTAAAGTGCTAAGATACGTTTCTATGAGTGAAATTAAGGAAGTCAAAAAAGAGTTAAAAAGTACTTTTTCTATTGAATAGTTTTAGTTTGAAATTCTAGAATATGTATCCCCAAAGAGATCTCTTCTATAATTATAAATATTTTAGCAAAGAATACAAATGGCTATTGCTATTGCTTAGTTACAGCTTCTATTAATGACAATATTTTATCCTTGAAAAAAGCGACTGGAACGGTTTTAAACGGATATAAAAAGTATGGTGACAAGTAATAAATGGACTTCGAATTTCAACGCATAGAACAATAAAGAGAAAATGTAGCAATGCTATAGACAATTTCAGACCAAAATCAGTGGTATTTAAAGCATAAATTCGTCACTGAAAGATTAGCTTAAAGCGCAAGCAAATTTAATTAAAAGATAATAATAACAAATAAATTACAAAGTGATGTCGTTCTTAAATTTATATTTAAACGAATAGAAGTATTTTTTTTTCTATACATCTCAGATAGTCTAGAAAAAATCATTATCAAGATGTTATCTCCTCCACACACAGACACAGGGCGAGTCTTGGATGGAATCGGGTTTCGAAACCTCCAGTCCCGAAGCCGAGACAGGTTCATAGCCGCCCTTTATTTCTTGTTTTTTCCCTGTGAAATGAACTGTAATAGTCGATTTTTACGTTAAAATAACAAGTTGAAAAGTTTAAATCTATGCTGTAACTTAATGATTATTCCATATATTTCCACGTTGACAGAAAATGTTTTCATATAAATTTTCAGTAGTCATATCAAATACTATCCTATGTATATATACATATAGAACAATTATTTATATAATAAACTTTCATTATCTTCCATTATTCTCAAAAAGGCATATTAACCTCGACGAACGAAATTCCTTAAAATGATTCATGCAATAAGTGATGAACACAATACTTCTATGTAGCAGCATTAATTCTTACGATATCTGAAGAGTATCTAAGAAAGAAGAAGTAAGTAAGAAGTAAAGAACTATTTTAAAACAGGGGTGGCGCCAGTGGGAGGACCGGCGGGTCAGGGCCTCCTGTCGGGGATGCTGTGCCCCCCGTCGGGGAAATTTTTTGTACCCCGTTCACGCAACGGGGTATTCAACTAGTAAATCAATAAAGATTGACGCAAATTTGAGACCAATTTCATTACACTCCTCCCCTCGTACAGCAAGTCGTGCCCCCTGTCGGGGAGATCGTGACCCCCCCCGCCGGGCAGACACTAGCGCCACTCCTGTTTTAGAAGCGCGAAATGAAAAGCATCCACCGAGTCTTCTCAAGTCGATCTTCCATTTGCAAGATCGTACAGCACGTAGTCAACTGAAACACATCCAAAAATTATTGCCTTCCCCCATTATACTAATCGCTAAACGATCGAGAAAGTTACGAATTGAAAATAACTCATTTTATGCATGCGAATTCAAATACTACCAAACCCTCTGTTAGTTATTTAGATTACAAGTGAACTTGCGAACTGTTTGAAGTTAATAAAGGGAATATCGAAGAATCTGTGACAGAGACTTTAGATTTCTACTAAATACAACAGGATTCTCTCCAGTAGAAACTAAGATGGAGGCTTATTCATTTAACGAGATTTTTGATTATGGAAAATAAATTCTTAAAACATATCAACTTCATTACAAATCGAAATTTTCTGACTGTAGCTCGAAACAAATAAAAATATCTCCTTTCCTTTAGCATTAATTTTAATTTTGTGTTTAAAAAGTTGCTTCGATAGCATTCCACTTAAAACATAATGATTTTTTGTTTAAAAAATCATAAAGTTCATTGAAATATTTTTTTCCATCTTGTTATGTCGTAAATACAATGCTTTCAATTCGATTACTGTTGAATGTTATATTCTATATTATATTATTGTTATTTCTAATATTATATTAAATTATTAAATAACAAATTTTTTAGTCATCTCCGTGATTGAGAATTTTAGTTCGTATTTCCAGGAGCGAGAATTATATTAGAGTTTATCGCATAATTAGAATTTATCGTGTTAAAGAGAAAGAAATCTTATATTCTTTTATTAATTTGTAAAATTTTAGCCTTACCCAAGGCAAAGTGCGAATTATTCCAATAAAACAAATTTTTATTAATGTTTGTTTTACACATTCCTATACACTGAAGTGCCAACTAATGCAATTAGAAACCAATAATCAGTATGGAATAAACTTTGTGGAGTTGGTTTTTTCTACCGAAAAAAGTGCCTTATATTGTAATTTTCTATAAAAAATTGAACCAATTCCAATACATTACACAACTGGCTACTATATAATGCAATAATTTTAGAAAATGTAGTAAAAGAATTTTTCTGTAATATCTTGAAAAAATAAATAGCTGTATCTCAAATGATTATCTTAGAGTTGGGTCCTAATTGCATAGCTACGTCTGTTGTGTTGACAAATTCTCTTAAAATAAATACTATAAAAGGTTCAACAAAATTTAATATAACTATACTTAATTTTGATTGTTTTTTAAAAAATGGTTATGTGTTGTCAGCCTTTGTTTAAAATGTTTCTGTTCTCGCGCGCCTTTCGATTCTGTTGGCTGTTCTTTTGGGCTTTTTCTTTCTGGCATCGTTCTTAACCGGATGGCGTCTTCCTCTTGGAATTTTGAGAAATTCGTAGGGGTTGGTGAACCCTTATCCGTCTGTTGGAAACTTCGAGAACTTTGTTGAGCTTCTTCGGGACTCGGCAGATTTTTGACCAATGGTATTTCATCTGGGGTCATGTGTGGAGAGGCGTTTGGCTTTTCACTGCCGAAGAAGGGGCGTTTTTTCAGAGAGAGAGTGAGAAGCGAATGCGACGTTGTAAGAGGAGGCTGGTTCTCGAAATATGAAACTGAAAAGGGAATGAAAATGTAGCGAGAAAAAGGGTGACGATTTGGCCGGGTGGGGCCGATCGCCTTCACTACTGATGCAGAGGCCTGATCCCACTAGGAGAAATTTATATTAGAACGCGCTCCTGAGTGGCTTCCAAAAGAAACGTTTTGCGGAGTTGCCTCATCTGATTGTTTTCTGTTGAATCAGTCCTATACCTGTCTTTTCATTACCATCTTTGCTCATATTAAATATATATTGTTACAAAAAGTCTTTCTGTGGGTGTATGGTGTAAACAGTCCAACACGCAAGATAATGAAGAATGAAGGTTTATTTACAAATATGCAGGAAAACACGTAGCACAGGTACAGGAAACAATAGTTCTTGCACAGATGAGCAATGTAAACCGACAACAATTCACAGGTAATAAAAGTTCAGCACTTTGATATTTAGCAACACAAACAGTCAGCAAATAACTAATAACGACAATAACAGCACTTTCAATAGCGCTCAGCTCACCAGCTTCCTAGCTCGCACTGCAGAAGAAACTCCATGTCGTTTCCAATGGATCAACACTGCCCCTCTGCTCCAGACGCCGTCCTTATATACTCTCTCCGACAGGCCGTGACGTCACATGGAGTTTTCTCGTGTATTCAAGTGTATTCCCTTTCCAAACAGAAATATAGAGAAAAGAGTTGTATTTTCTGGAATCATCTATTTGTCGCCAAGGTCGCCAAATTTTTCGCCAAGTCGCCAAAATGGTCGCCAAGTTCGTCGCCAAGTCAGGGATCCCGCAACAGGCGCTTTCCGTCACTCCATACTTAACCTTGTAAAACTCTCTTCCCAACCATCAGACTAACATTGCTGGGAAGCGACTTTCCATGTTCGTAACAATATATATGAAAACTCTTAATGAGATCCCCGACTATAAAATGTGGTGTGGTACAATATGCAACGAGATGATGATAGTAATATTACGTGCATCTGTCTATCGAACAAATAATTAAACTGATTCCAGAACTGGATCTCTTAATCTGGTAACCTTAGAACAGTACATCTTTAAAGCCTCCGTTTGTGTGATGTGAGACACAAAATACGAAAAAATATCAAAAGAAATTAAAATAAATTGAAGTAATAATCGCATAATATAAAACCAAAAGTAACAAGAATTATCACTATCATTGTTTTAGTTAGGCGCGAATGCAGCAGAAACCAAAATAACAATGGAAAGAATAAAAGCAAAAATTCGAAATGGAGGAACTCGACCATACACTTTCTCAAGAGTCGCAGATAGCAAGCGTTCAAAAGAAGTCAGGATTTTTTTCTGTAAGGGGCTTTACAAATTGTCTAAAAATTTAGCCCCTCGTGACCTAAAAAATCCCTAAATGAAAGAGTAAAGAAAAGCAAATTCCAGAAAACAAGGAAACATAAAAACAACATCTAAACAAGCAAAAAAGAACAAAATAATACTTAACTCCTAAAAACACATCGGAACTTCATGCCGCCATTTCAAAAACAACTTGCTGAACAAGGTAATTATTCGGAAAGGAGATTGATTACGTCATCTATTAAAACCAAACGATGAAACAAACTGTGGGACAAAAGAATTTTTTCAAAATTTATGAGAAGTCAGTACTTTCTTTAATTAAAACTCCAGTGTTGCAATAGCTTTTTGGAAATTCACTATATTGAAGGTTCCAAATTAAGTTACCTGTGGCTTTTAAATAATAATTTTTATTATACAGATTTTTTTAATTCTTTGAAATTGAGCGAAAATTATATTTTTAAAGCTTTTAGTGTAAGATTAGATTGAAAATTACTCAAAAAAATAACCTTAAAATCAAAATTTTCCCTTTTGTCATAGATTCCTACTAACAGTTCATTATCATGAATTCCCATTTCCAAATCAAGATAATTGCAACTCAAATTATTTTCATTGGTTTTATTTAATTTAAGTTCTTTTGGATAACAATTTGCAATAATTTTATGATAATTCAAGTTTAATAAAAGCCAATCATCTATGTATCTAAAACCATAAATTAAATGATCTTTGATTACTTTGCTTTCAAAGAAATGTAGAAAAACATTAGCTAAAGCACTAGAAAATTTAACCTTTTCGGTGTTCATTTTTTAATGACAGAAGAACCTTTTTGACAACTTTAACAAGCAGCAAGCATGCACATAACTCTAAACGAGGTATCGATATTGTCTTCAGAGGAGCGATTCTAGATTTGCTTGCAAGAAGTTTGGAGAGTGGGGTACGACCTTGTGAATGGCATTGAAGATAGACCACTGCCCTGGCCGCCGCGACGAGTATTCATTCTATGAGCCAGGAACAACCGAAGAGGGAGAAAGATTAAACGATGGGAGCTGTACGCTTAACACTTTGTTTACGTTCTTCCACTATATTTTTTCTTTCTAAATTATTTTATATAATTCTCAATTTCTGACTAAAAAATGATGCTGATATCCATAAGTATAGATGTTAATAATTTAATCGTTTTAAAGAGATTTCAAAATAATAAAAACATAAAATGTTTAAGAAATATGTTTTCAGAACTCAGTTTGAAATGTTTACATTTAACATGAAAAATTCATTATAGAGAATAATTTTAAAATAATTTAAATAATAATAATTCTTTTGGTTTAAATATTTTTAAACCATTTTCAAAGCAATAGCATAATAGCCACCATTTCCATAACAAAGCCAAAATTTTGGAAACATCATTACTTCAATGTGAAATTGCGAGAGTAACGTATCAAGTGATTAAAAATAAAATAAATAAAATGTAAAAAGTCGGAGTTTCGCAAGAAACACTAGACTAGTCTTTTTTGCCTCTACTTATTTTAGAATTGCCTTTTTAGAGTTAGTTGCTCATAATTGCTTAAATGTATGTTCAAATGAACGAAATATTTCTAAGGTTGGTTTTCCCAGTTTATTTATTTATTTTGGCTTGAAACAGAAACATTTTTTGATGAATTTATCATTCAACGCACTTTTTCAAAATAATAACTATCTAATTGCTCGCCCTGGAACTCAGAAATATTTAATGACATCATAAAAAATCTTTCACACATTTAATAATTGATTTAATTTGCAATGTTAACAATCAATCAATAATAGTTCTAATATTTAAGAGTTAAAGTGCTGCAAGATGAATTAGGCAAAAATTACCTTTCAGATGAAATTGTTACATTACATGAAAAAGGCAATAAAAAACAATGGCCTAAGTAAGTAGCAGATTATTTTAAGAAAGCATTGGAAAAAGCTGAACGGATGAGCCCTAATAGAATGATCAGATTGATGCAGAGATTATCGCATATTATTGTCAAAGGCAGGAACATACCCGTTGAACACCACCTTCTCCTGAATTTGCTGAAGTTATTACTGAAAAAGTAGTAAATAATGTTGAGCTAAATGCTGAGGACAATCTAAAAGAATTGACAATGCATTAGCTTAATCGCAACTGTACGAGCATTGTTATTTAAGAGCAATCTCCACCAAGAAGGGTGTCATGCCAGTGTCTGCGTTGTCATGCGTTGTGCAATCCAGAAACTTTTGAAGATAAACAAACGGATATTTATCCAATAGGTACACTAGCCAAGGTTATTAAAATCATCCATTTGCCAAATGGCAAAACCATTGCTTTGATACATGGCAAACAAAAATTTCAAACGTCTCAACTCTTTACAGAGTCATTAGGGCTGGAGGCTACTATTCAACTGCTAAAGGACCAACCCTATAAAGAGGATAAAAAGGTTCTTGCACTCATGCAATCGTTAAAAGATGTTGCAATTAAAATCCTTAAGTTTCGATCTGATGGCTCTAATGAAGCACAGGCCGTTCTGACTAATATTAAAAGTCTAGATTTTCTTACCTATTTTTTAGCTTCTAATTTAAATACAGATATCCACTACAAGCAAAATCTACTAGCAATAAGTAACTAGCATTTAAGAATTTGAATATCATAAATTCCAAGTTATAATTCTCTATAAAATATAAAAGAACTGTTTGAAGCAACATCAACTAATATAAAAACAACTGACAAAATTTTATGAAACATTGCAATAATTCCTACTTATATTAAGCAGCAGTTGCATTTATCAAAAATAATGAAATTATTGTTTCTAAGCTTTTGCTTTTTATACATTTATTTTAAAAATGGATAGAAAAAAGCAGAATACATTATCATCCCTAGAATTCATGTGAGTACTTAAGAGAATTTATTTCTCTTTACTAGTAATATTTCCCGAGTTATAATATAATCGGAATTTAATACAATTATTATAAAAAGTGAAACATTTTCTGGAAATACTATTCGACAAAAACTTTAACACACAAATATACAGGAAGACCAGACAGATTTTTTTTATAAATCCAAAACATGCAAAGAAATATACGCTAATCAAAGTATTTATATATTAATATTAAAAAGCGCCGAATTATTTCAGCCGTCATCGTGTCTTCTCTCTACAGTCTGGCGTTCATGCTTAATATCTACTTGAAACTAAACAGGTATAACTCGGAAAAATACAGCTAATAAAAAGAAATAAGTACTCACGTGAATGTCTGGGATGATTCTGTATTCTGTTCTGGGTAATCCATTTGTAAAATAAGAATATTTAAACAGTATTTAATCTCAAAAAGAGCTCGCGAGTCCAAACCATGCGAGTGGTCACTATGGTATGCTATGGTAAACAACCGACCAATGCAGAAACCGGACCATCGCTTAACGAGCGAAAGTGTAATGGCGGAAAGACTTTAGTTCCAGGCCCATAAAACTGGTTTTTTCTCTCTAGGAGGCCCTGCCATTGCACTGTAAGCATGAGTAGAAGCATCCGAAAAGCCAAGAAGTACAATTATCCCAGCTTCTGAGTTTAAGATATACCTGTCAGTTTTAATTTTTTCTATTTCTTTTAAGATACAAACAAATCGAGACCAGTCACTAGTAAGTTGTTCTGGAAGTGGAACATCCGAGTTTAATTTTTCTAACCAAACTCTTTAAAAAATATTTTTGCCTTACAGATAACAGGGCATATAAATCCAAGTGGGTCGTAGAGTTTGGCTATGGTTGACAAAACATCTCGCTTTGTATAGACATTTCGTTTTTTTAAGGAAATTATGAAGATAAATTGGACTTCATTTGATTTCCAAGTCATTCCCAAAGTTTTGACTGTAGAGTCTTTCTTTTGGTTAAACGAAATTTCTGAATTTTCATTTTAAGGTCTAAAAGTTCTCTTGCGTTCGGATTCGATTTATGGAGGATCATGCCACAGGTGTTGAATAATTTAATCAGTTGACCTTTTAATACTTTAGCGGCTCCCAAGTCTTAAGATCCGGTTGCTGTATCATCCATATAAACATCTGAAAGAACGACTTTAGATGCTATAGGGAAGTTTTTATTAGCTTCGTCCATGGTCAGCTGCCTTAAGACTCTAGTTGCTAGAAAAGGTGCACACTTAGTTCCGTAGGTGACTGATTTTAGTCTATAAGAAACTGTTTCTTCCTCCTCTTTTGTTTTCCAGAGGATTCTGAGCAAGTCCCTCTGGGAAGGATCAATAAGAATGTTGCGAAACATTTGATAAATGTCTGCGATTAGAACTATTTGGTGTTTACGAAATCTTAACATAATATTAAACACGTCTTCGTTAATTTCTCCAGAGAGCAACACATCGTTTAAGCTTTTACCAGTTGTTGTTGGCGCAGAGAGGCGATGAAAACAACTCTAAGTTTGGTAGAAGTACTCTCTGGTTTAAACACGTCATGGTGAGGCATGTAGTAATTTATTGTAGATAGATTTTCGTTAGTTATTTTCTCCATATGGTTCTAATTTTCATATTCTTTTAGAAAAACATTATAAAGTTAGTGGATAGTTGGATTTTTACTAAGCTTTCAAACAGTTTGTTGCAACCTGTTTCCTGCTACCTTTCTCGAATCACCTAAGGAAATTAAATCTTCTTCAATTAAGGGCATTTGAACGACGATTCGACCATTTTTATAACAATGATGAGTTTTTTGGAAATGGGTTTCACATATTCCTACTTGTTTATTTAATGGGCGTTCGGCAGACAAATCTTCAATTTCCCAAAATTTTTGTAAACTATTTTCAATATTTTCTCTTTGAGAAATTAAACCGCAAAGTTGTTCGGAATTATTAGATTAGGCGGTTCCATTTGCTATGTACCCAACACTGAATTTTGAAATAAAAAATTTGAAGAAAAGTCAATTTTTCCATCTTTAATTATTTTGAAAAAATAGTTCAGATCCTATAAGCATATCAATTTTTCCTGGTTTATCAAAGTTAGGATCTGCGAAGTCCGAACGTTTGGATATATTTAATCGTGCAATATTAAGAGCTTTCGATGGCACGAAATTTGTTATTTCTGGAATAATCAGCAAATCTATTAAAGATGAAAATGATGAATTCCCATTACAAATCATACTACTATCTATCCATTTCAAGTTTGTTGTAGTTGCGCTTAAACCACTTATTTGTATATTTATTTTTTGTCTGCTCAATCCCAATTCCGCCGTAAACGGTGACGTAATAAGATTCGATTGAGATCCAGAGTCCAAAATAACTCTTCCCTGAATATGACTATTTCTCCTAAGAGAATACACCCAAACTACAGCTGTTGATGGAAGCGCAGCATTTTTTATTTTATTTATTGACGAAAGAGTATGCAAGATTGCTTCTTCCCCCACGGCAGGCGTCAAAAGGTCAGGAAACACCGGATGCGAAACCGTTGGTGTTTCTTTTGTCTGTAATGTTGGTGTCATATCTGCATTTGGCGCATTTCTAACATTTGAGCAATATTTTGATTTTGACATAAAAGACGATTATTCTTACCATGACAAAACCAAGGGGCACCGCGAGTACACGGATGAATTGCTGCCGGATAAGTAAGCAGGAACTCGCTTCTCCTGGGGGTTTAGCAGTGGTGGGGCTCTTGGTCCCTCCACCAATGATAGTGCGTAGTGATTGGCTACTAGGGCTCCTGCCTCAGTACTCGGAACTATATCGACGTCTGTCATTCAGATGACCCGGATGCCTCGGCAGGTCGGGGGTAGATCATGTTCTTATGGTTACCATGACAAAAGGACAGTAATATTTAGATTTGCAATCCGATAGTTTATAAGAACTATGCAGACAATTTAGACAAAGTTTATGCTTCTTACTTAAGTCAGTAAAATATTGTAGAGGAGTCATTTCGAGAAAGGCAGAACAAATATATATGGCATGACCAACTTTACACAACATACATTTTTACTTGTTGATTTCAGCATAAAGTTTTTGTTTTCACCATAGCTAGTAATTTTCACGCTGGTTTGTTGCAGGGTTCCATGTATATTTTCTAGAACTTGCGAACGTTCTATTGAGGCAATTCATTAGTTGTCAAAGACATTTCATATTGTTTTCCGAGTTTCTTTATCAACTTTTGAATGATGACATTAATTAGAATTTGGTGCACTTATTCATTTACTTCTAATTCAAGAAGTTTCAAACCTCTTAAACTTTTATTTATTGTATCCACTATATTTCTCAAGTCTTTAGAAGATTCAAAATGAATCTTTCAATATTTAATATATTCAAAATATGGGAACTAACAATTAAGCGTTTATTCTCTTATCTATCAATCAATGCATTCATAAAAGACTTAAAAGTATCTTCCTGAGTTTCCACCAGCTTACTGATCCCAAATAAAACAATTTTTGAGTTTCGTTTAAGGTGGAATTGTTAGTTATTAAACTATCAAACTGTGATTTAAAGTTACTCCAATTATCAATATTTCCAATGAACTCAGGTATGCTTACATCAGGCAATTTTACAAAAACCTCATTAGGTATTCTATTTTTATGCATTTGAACATTTTCAACAGTATTCAACTGGAATAATAGTTTTTGAAAGCTTACCTTTAAATCTTCTAAGTCATCTTCCATTTTTTCAAATTCAGCGTCGTTATCCGCAATTTGATTATCTTCAGTTATATCATAGAAATCAAATTTAAACATTCTATTTTTGCACATAATTCTAACACACTGTCTAATTTGCTCTGTATTATAAAGTTGTCATTGTTTGACGCTTAGTCATTCAAATATGCTTGAAGTTTATTTATTTTAGACTGAAAGTTTATTAGACGAAGATTGCATTTTCTTTTTTTCGGTTCGTCTTCTGAAAAGTCCGACATGATTTTTTTTAATTGGAAACGAAACTTAACAATTTTTCTACAACAACAAGTCCTGCAAGACTGGACTAAATTTATGTGTGGTCCTTTTGATTAGTGAACTGTATATCCAAATGAAATTGAATTAGTCGAAGATAATGCTCCCTAATGGAGACATCCGACGAACACAAACGAATGGCAGCGGCCAATCTGACAACCAAACATTCTTACAGAACAACCGCCAAATCGGCGTTGGGGTTAAAGTTAAAACAATCTTTGCCATACAGGCACTAACAATGTCATATATGGAAGTGTCACAACGTGGACACTGCCCCCTACAAGCGACGATTGCCTCACGTTCCTCGTGAGGCAATCGTCGAGGAATCAATATTCTCTCGCTAATCTGCAGCACTAAAAACGCGAATTCAACATGTTTTGAAACTAATGCTTACGATAGAAATGGAATTACCATTATACTGTTATGAAAGGTCTTCAGCTTATCATCTCAGAATGCATTTTCATAAGTCTGATTAACAAGGCTGTGCAAGACCTTATAGATACAGAGAGATTTTAGAAAATTTTAGGAAGTATTAAACTAAAACCGATAAATCAATTTGTAAAAGTGCTGTAAGAAACGTAACTATTATATTAAATTTGATCGACATTTCAATTCAATTCTAAGCTATCCATCTTCAGGAAACTCAAGGGGTCTATTCTGGTACCCCCGGTTGGGGTGGGGGGCGTCACTTTTCCGCACGTTAACAACGGGAAAAGTGACGTCTCCCAACCCAACCCTCTATTATACTAATTACTCCCACCCATGCAATGTAACTCTCTATCACCTATTATTTTCCTGGAGGTAGAGGGCCATAGAGCCCAAGTACTCCACCCACTAATTCGTCTCTCGTCGTCAACCCAACCGGGGGTACCAGAATAGACCCGCAAGTCAAAGATAACTTCAAAGGATTTTTAGGTTCTCCAAGAAAAGAATTAAGCTTATTATTAATTCTATGATAAAAACTGCTGTATTTTAAAGAATACATTACAAGGAAATAAAGCGAGGTATTTTTTAATGTGGAAGTTTTTTTTCTATCTTAAGTATTTCACTATAATGGGTGAGAACGGACTAGTGTATGCGTTGCAAGGTCGACACCAGGGTTGTTGGAGCCTCTAGACAAAGAAAACTCCATACACTTCTCATTACGCACTCACATATTCACAAGCATAGTAGACCCGTGTCCAAATATAGAGCATAATTCGTAAGATACGAAAAATGTGGAGTTAATATGAGTTCAATAGTTTTCAATCAGTTGTAGAGAGTCATGGGGCATATAATAGTTGGAGCACACAATTTACAGTGAAGATTTGGCCAAGACGACATTTAGGGGACCGACCAGAAAGTGATGAAGAAAAAAAACAATTTGGGCCTACTCCGTTTCATAGGAAGGTGATTATGGTTTGTAAATTTCATCAATGGTTAGGTTTGCAGTGTGCAATACTTACATGCATTTTCATAAAAATAGCGCGTATTGTTGCGAAGATATAAAAGTTTTCTTAAAAATGCCAAATTTTTCCGCATGTGTTTTGCTTATAGCATGCAGAGTTTTTAATTAAATTATACGAAACTTACCAAGTACGTGGCAATATGTTAGCGGAGTATGCATTAAAATTAGAAGTAAGTACTTGTAATATATGAGGAAATATAAATATTTGTAGTAAATGTAGTAAATAATTTTTAACTGTGCATGTGCGAAACATAGTATGATTTTTCTTTTATAATTTGGAAGCCAGACATATAGGGCAGCTAATATAAAAATTGCAGTTGATTATCATTAAGATTGAAAAAGATTCAGGTATTGCGAGAGCTGTATTGTTTTTGTTCTCTAAGAGAAACAAAATGATGAGAGTTTTCCCACAAATCGATATATTTTAAAACTTGAATCTTCGAATAGTATTCGTCAAACTGCAGTTTAAATTATGTATTTTATATATAAGTATGAATGGGCGTTCAGCATATTCAATATTTGTAAAATTTAATAAAGCTATTCGAAGTTTCAAGCTTAAAAAGCAGCAATTTCTGGAATACTCCTCATCATTTAGCTTCTCTTGAAGAGCAACGAAAATTCTGCTCGCTTGAATCCGATATCTCTATACATTTTTTATGCTATTTATCAGGAATTTTTATATAAGCTGTTCTATATATCTTGCTTCCAAATAATAAAAGAAAAATTATATTAATGCACAGTGAAAAATTATTTACTATAAATACTTATATACCTCCAATATTCAGTGTATTTGCTTCACATTTTAATGCAATACTTTGCTGACATATTGCCACGTATTCTGTAAGTTTCGTATAATTTGGTTGAAAACTCTTCATGTTATAAGCAAAACACATGCGGAAAAATTTTGGATTTTTTAAAGAAACTTTTATATCTTCCCAAATAAACATGCTATTTTTGCGAAATTATATGTAAACAATGTGCATACCAAACAAAACCAGTGGTGAAAGTTGCTAATCATCATTATTATTATTCTATGAAAAAGGGTGAGCCGAAATAATTTTCTTCTTCATCAATTTCTGGTCGGTCCCCTAAATGCCTTAGTGACCGAATCTTTATTGAACAAGTTGAGTTCAATCCTATTCATTACATGTTCAAAGTTCAAGTGCAGTTCCTCCAGCCTTTCTGGAGAAATTCGAAAAATGTGTGAACAGAAAAGTATCCGGATACTTTTGATTATACAGGGTTCCCTCTTATATCCGTTTGAGTTGATCGGTTCGTTACTTTACATCTTTTTTAATGTTGATACAAGCACTTGTGAACACGTACGCTTTTTCTGACACGCATTTACATTCTTGACTGCAGAACACAAAAAGTGCGTTTGTCAAAAATAACATAACAGTAAACAGTAAACAAAAGAATTATCAAATTAAAGATTGCCCGAAACATATACAATCATTCATATATCTTACTTAATTTTTTTTCTGGCAAATACTAAACACTCTACACATACCTACTCCTGCAGAAAACAGTTTTGTTGAAAAATGCTATTTACATTTTCGTAATATTATACAGAGGTAAAAATTTTTAACAGCACAAAATCCTGCATACTTCTGTTCTTACTGTACACATGCATAATTGAGAGTAAGTAAAAAAGAGATAAATTTGATAATAAGCATTTACACTACGAAACATGATTAAATACAATACTAGTACGTAACAAAAAGTAATTTGAAAATAAGCATTTAAACAACATACTCCAATTTAATTATATTCTGAATAAAAATAGATACAAACACCGACACACACAAAAAACATTTTTGACGCATATTATTTGCACTTTTGGCGTTTCTGCAACATTCGTTTTCTCTTACTACTAAAAATCTACGTTCTTCTTTGCTTACCACACGAGCACTGATATTTTAAGTAGACGCACGAAGCAAAGAATGTATTGGGAATTTGTAGTCAAGTAGTTTTTATTTTTCGTAGGAGACTACCCTACGTATGGTCATTAGGTGAGTTTATTACTGTGTCTTGTTATATATTGCTTAAAGATGGCTTGTCGCTATATGAGGCAATTCCCTTGTTCATACTGCAAAGAAACATACACGAGTTTGCCCAAACTAGGTACTAGCTGAAGACACAAACAGGATAATTTTCTCAAATTTTTCGCTGATTGGTTTGCTGACGAAATGGTTGATGTTGTGGAGAAAGGTTTGTTGAAGGAAATACTGAGTGGAGCCGAGGCTTTTAAGTGGATGTGTTGAAGGCTTAACCTAACTATGTTATTTATTTTGGACTGGCATTTGGATTTAAAAGATGTTGAGCTACAGCTGGCTGAAACTTACTGGACGGCAGCTGAGATGCTATTGGTCTGGCTTAAAAAGATCCTGGTAATTACGTATATTGTTGATTGTCGTGTGAATTCTGCTGCGGGACATCAGATTTCACGCCACCCTCCTGAACAATTTTTTTTATCTAAGCTGGGCTCTGGTTTCTTCAAGTGCCATGACGTGTATGGGACCTGTTGCACGTTAAATCATGCGTAGTGGACAAAAGTCCTCCCGCTGGTGTGGTGTAAAAAAACCACATTGGACCGGCCTACCCAAGAAGGATGTAAGGCCGGGAGAGGACCAGAGGAGAGAGAGCCGCCAAAATAGCATGTGAAGGGCGAGATTTATTAGGTACATTAAAACAATATCAGTCATTGTCCAAACAGAGGCTGTACTTTTAAATACACGAGAGCTGGGAGTATATACGTGGCTCGACCCACTTCGATGGAGAGAATAACTTGATTTACATGTACTCAACCACCAAGTGTGGTGAGTGATACTCGCTATAGAAGAATAACAAAAGGAAGGCTCTCTCTTTTCATATGAAATATATAAACATCCCTAGCGCAATAAATTTAAAAACTGCTCGAGCAAGCAAGAAACAGTATAAAACATTAATCTTAGAAATTAACACAATAAAAGCAGTAAAAATCAGATATATAATTAAGTCAAAGATTAAAACCACCCAATATAATAGCAAAACACACACACAACGCAGATAAAAACTGTATAAGTCATTGAATTGAAAATTCATAAATTTAAAAATTTCTTCTAGGGTAGAAAGGAACAAATTCCGTCAATCACCGGCAATCCACAGCCCACAAACACGGGAATATCTCTTCATCAGTTTAAGAATATTATTTGAATAAAAGTTGCGCAAGTTAAAAACTACCCTCAAGTCCTACACAGGATGACAACGTCCAAAGGCCTAGGGTATATATTAAAATTTTGTAACCTAAAAATAAAATCTATGTCAAAAAGTAGTATTCATTGGCCAAAAAAACCAAGGACAGCCATTAGAGGCCACTTTCTTCGTGTCAACAGGTTTCAAGAACTGCAGAGAGACTCGGGAATTCGATTAAGCATATATATTTAGAGCTCATGGACCAACATCTGCCCTAGGGCGTCTAGGGAACCCCACACCAAGAAATATACTGGGTATAATAAAAGTTTAAATTCGCAAACACAAGTGGAGAGTGGTATCACCAATTTCAACTGGGTCATTAAATGTAAAAAAAGTACAAGTTTCGTTATTTTTCAACCTCCGATGGACCATAAAAAAGGACAAGAATAGAGAGCAAAATGAATTTATTACCAAAAGTTATGTACAAACATGGTTACTTTACGACAAAATCGCCGTGAAGATTCAGGCATTTGTCATATCGGTGGACAAGGCTTCCGATCCCCGAAAAACGTTGCCGCTAGTGATGTGGAGATGGGCCTTAACGCTGCTTTGAATCTCTTTATTTTTCTGGAATCTTTGGCCTCCTAACCAGTTCTTCCATTCAAGGAAGAGATAAAAATCACTCGTCGCTAAGTCGGGGATATACGCCAGTGATCAGACACGTCCCATTTAAACTTCTCCAGAAGTTGCTGGGTTTCAACAGCACCGTGAGGGCGGGCGTTGCCGCAAATGAAGACAACCCCATAAGTAAGAATAGATCTTCGTAGTCATCATAAAGTCTCACAAGAAACAGCTGCATTTACCGTTTTCCACAAACCAACTTTCTGCTTGAAGAAAGTAAATAACACTTCGCAACTCGCACATAGCGGGAGCATCAATTATATCAGCCATGTTTGCGTGCCAACAGCTCCGATCAAACTGACCAAGTAACTGGCGGCAGTAATTAAGGTTATTGTTAGAGACATGCGCAGTCTCCCACCACGCATCTCCACTTCCTACCACTCGTCTCTCTGCTTAGAGGCTCGATTGGAGGTTGGAAAAAACGGCTCTCGTATTTCTTAAAAAGTTAAAAACATGTAAATAGTAAAATCATCTCAAGAGATGAGAGTAAAATCTACGGATCCCAAAAGTCAAATTTATTAAAAGGGAGTGATAAAAGCAGGGACTATTCCATCTCTGAAACCAGGCGGGAAGTCAAGAAAACAGAAAACATAATTCTAAAAAGTGTAATATAAAAACCAATATCCAGTGGAGATGTCAAGTATAAAATGCCCGGCAAGCCGGTATAAGATAGAAAGAGTAAAAATTCAGTCATTCAATAAAATAAGATAAAATTAGCAAGGACCCACAAGACACAATTAGAGTCAGTTAGGATCTCTCTCCTGGGTCAGTGTATCGCAAATATTCCTGCTGGTCCTGAAAGCGTCTTCCATCTTGGTTGTTTATTTGTTAACAAAATGTTAAACCACGTTTTTCTGTGTTCATCTCTGCGGATTTAATTAGATGAAATTCTTTGGTGAGTGAGCAGGAGAAGATGTAATGATGTGCATCACCCTCCGTTCCAGAGATGCAGTGTGGAGAATCTAAGATCTTAAAGCGATGAAGATAAGATGGGAATGTACCTCGTCCATTGAGAAAGTATATTAAAAACTTAGTATATATTAAAAATTTTGGACTTACTGTTCATTCCATCTATCTACTATGTAACTCTTAAGGAGGCGTTTGAGATGGGAGTATGGCGCAGGAATGAAAAGTTCCTCCCCAGATGTTATGGCCAGTTTGGCTTGTTGGTCGACCAATTCGTTTCCGGGAATTCCCACATGGGCTTTGACCCAGGAAAGACCGACCATGTTTTTTTACTTAAAAACGTTTGATTTCACTTTATTAACGAATCCTGATCTGGTATTTGCACTATTTATAGCAGAGGTAGAGGAGAGGTTGTTAGTGTGTATATTGACTTTCATTTTTTTTACATCTAAATTGGCCGCGAATTCTATTGAAGCCAAATCTTCCTGAATTACAGAGTTGTAAGTATTCAACTTAAATAGATGACTCTGGATATTTGTTTCATCTTTGAGAATACACACTGCGAACCCAGTCTCATTTTCGATTCTGGATCCGTCCGTGTATATCTCATAGTCGGCATTTGAAATGCTACTGAAGGTGGATAAGTCTCGGTCTGGATGGAGTGTTTTTAATTGGTATGTATTTATTTAAGAGACTTTTATCGACATTTGTGCTATATTAATTAGATCGGTTAACCCAGATCCGAAATTTGAGAAAATTGGTTTTGGCTACTATGTGCAAGGGAAGGAATTCCTGTAAGCACATTAAGAACAATGGTGGATATAGTGTGGTTAGCCGTTATAAATTTCAGCGAAAAGATTCTTTGTATACTGCGAAGTCTATCGATTTGGTACTTTGTCAAGGCTCCTCCCCACACACTTTCACCGCACAGTAGAGCTCTTTCAATAATGATGTAGTACCAAATTTTTAAGAGATTTTTATTAATGCGTCAGTCAGACTTCACAATTCTATTAAAATTTGATGTTAAAAATAAAGCTTTTTCACGTAAAGTTAAAAAGTGGGCAGTCAAAAATAATTTATTATCTATCGTAATATCTAAACTTTTAAGACTGTCACATACCTTGATTGAGTGGTTATTAATCTTGAAAGTTTGGCTTTCTATTAAGGATCATAAAACTTTTTTGAAAACTTTTGGGAAGCGATGCTCCAGTTCACCAACGCCAGGCACTTTTCTATGGAAAGTTTAAGCTATAAATCTTCAAGTTTCTTGGAAATGTCAGACAGGATGAAATTATTCTTACTTTCCATTCCATGGCCATTCGTCCTCCAATTAACCCTTAATCCTTTGAGGACGGTCGCACTGACAACATGCGGTTCCGTCTGGTCGACGTTTCCCAACGCGTGTGGCTGCTCAGAGCCTGTGCACTTTTTCTAGTTAAGCCTAATTTCACTAAAGCTTCTGTCACGCCGACATGACAATCGGCAGCTAAAAGCCACAAGAGCTTTTTATTTGTGACAGTCGGGAAAGAATGTGCCAAACATCTGGCACGCCCGCGTGACTGTCGTCCTCAAAGGGATAATAGTACCAGGTCATCGCCGAAAGCCTGAATGTGTAAATCAGGTCTGTCATTTATTGGAATAGAGTTTATATATATATATATCGAAACAAACAAGAAACAAAAGACAAAAATTCAAAAACAACCAAGACACAATGGCAAAAAATAGACAAAAATTATAATAAATTGAAAAATATCATAGCGAGACGCTCGTCAGGAAGCGAAGCTCGCTCATGATATTAATATGTGCTTTTTTCTTCTAACGACATACGAAACCCGTTAAAATATGTCGCCATCCCTTCAAAAAGCATATGACAATTAAAAATGGAAAAATTCTGGAATAAAAGACAACTACATTGAAGATAATTTTAAAAAATCGAAAGCAAAAAATCCGAATACAAAAGACCTAGAATAAAATAAAATAAAATAGTAGTATTCACAAAAGAATAAAATAAAAGCGAAAAAGGGTTACCACCGCCAGGAATAAGCAAACAGGTCTGTGAGAAGCACGAGGAAATGGACGCCAAACCAGTTATTGCTGTTGCCAAACAGAGGAAGAAAAGGAGAAAAAGGCTTTGCCAATAGCCCCTGATTCACTGCTTGAGATATCGTCGCACAAAGTTTTCGGGAATACCATTATTTAAAAGTTGATCATACAAAAGTTTTAATTGTCTCGATTTTGAATTTGCATTCGAACAAATAGATTTAATAAGAGAAAATTGAGAGATAATAGTGTTTCTATAAATCTTAACAGAAATATTAATAGGAAAGTCGAAGACCAATAGGAAAGTCGGTTGACGCAAAAATTAAAATCCATTCTTTTGTCAAAAATATCGATGCATAAGTTATTATCAACATGTTTAATATCCAGATATAAAAAATCCTCTTCAAACTGATTACTGTTTGTTTGTTTAAGAAGCAAGGCTGAAGGAAAGAGAGACAGAGAGAGAGAAGATAAAAAAAACTATATAGATATATAGAGTAAAGATAAAAATACGAATAATAACAGATGGAAAAAATAGATCACTTACGCAATGAATGCGCTAAAAGCTGCAATTCCAAAAGCGCTGTGGTAGATAATCGTAAAATGAGAGTATAAATGGTAAAATTAAAAAGCAATTAAAGCAAAGTAACGTTTATTCAGGCGATGAAGTTATTGTGAATTGCTAAAATATAAAAAGTTTGACATTTTCTTGCAATCAGTTACGCCTTTATTGCAAGAAAATGTCAAACTTTTTATATTTTAGCAATTCACAATAACCTCATCCCCTGAAGAAACGTTATTGTGCTTTCATTGCGTTTTCCATTTTACGATTTATACTCTCATTTTACAATTTATACTATATATATTAACAAAAGAAAAATTATACAAAACTATTTTAGAAAAGAGAGAGAACAATCAAAAAATAAATAGAACGCTAACGTAAAGGATGCGTTTTCAACAGGGAAATCCCTTTCGAGCGTATAGAATTATTTATCGGTGTTTTCTACACAAGCTTAAGCCTAACTGCTAAAAAAAGCTTGCTTCCCTGGAACACCGAAAAAACAAAGAAAACATTTACGTATATGGATAGAAAAACAACAGAAACAGTGTCAATAAAAACAAATATTAAAAGGAAATCATACTCAAAGCAAAAAAGAAGAGAAAATTCTAAAAACTCACCCACGTGGTAACGTCGATGCAAACACGTTTAGAAGTGCTGATGCAATACTTTGAAGTTCAATGGTTGCGTCACGGACATCGCAAGCAATGATTATTTGATTTAAGTAAATCTCTCAGTTCATGTTGAGTCCAAATATCGAGCTTCTGAACGAATCCAAGTCGTTTTAAATGCCTTTCAATTGTTGTGAGTGATACTTTTAATTTGTCTGCAATCTCTCGCAGAGTTATATGGCGATGCGATTTAATTATGGTTTTGATTTAATCATCAGAAACTTCAGTAGATTCTCCAGAACGTTTGCCATCTTTGAGAGAAAAATTTCCTGAAGGGAATTTTTTAAATCAATTTTCTGACACGTACGTTCTGTTAAGTAGTCAACACCATAAACTTCACATATATCTTTGTGATCTTCAGCAGCTTTCTTGTTCTTACGGAAATAAAAAATTAAATGTATCGAAAATGTTCACTTTTAAACTTCATGTTCAAACGCTTCAAAACTAAAAACTGCAATTCAGATTAATTCTAATTTAAGCTAAAAATGATAAGTCTTCTGATAAAATTTTCGTCTGATAAAATTTCAAAAGTCTTTCAAAACAAACATAAAGCCAACTGTTCGTAAAAAGCGAAATTGCTCTCATGCCAACCCAATATTAAAATGATTATTTCGAAAGGAGAGGTGGAAAAAAATTAATTCCTTTTCGCATAAATTTCGATTTCCAGTAAATTCATATTTTTGAGTCTTATCAAACAACAAAAGTGGAGTTTTTAAAAGTTACAAATTTCAAATTAATAATTTAACAAAGTTGAATAGCAATTGCAGTGACGAAAAAATTTATTTCCATTCTTATTCCATTATCAATTTCATTTTAACTTCGCTATAATTATATTTCGTTTTTTTTTCCTTTTAGATGTTTTGAGTAAGGAAAAAAATGAAATTTAGGAAATGCGTAGAACACATTAACATGGAACCGCTTATATGCACATTTCATCGCATTTCTTTTCGCGCATCTTCTTGAAAACGTTTTTTTGTAGTGTCATGTATAATTGTGTTTCGGGTCCCAGTGCAAAAATTTGGTTTTGTTTCGCAGCGTGAAGTGGATTGATGCAGTAGGGGCAGCGCAGAGCAGGGTTGGAAGCTCGGAAAAAATAACTGTATCGCGCAGTTGGCCAAACATATTGCAAAGCAGTTTCACGCGGCATTTCGACAAAGGTAGAGGCTGTATATGTGTGCCACTACTCAAAACACGTTGTTTTTGAACAAAAAGTGGATGTAAAGTTTTACTTTTAATTAATGATACACAACTAAAAAATAAATAGTAAGTAATTTAAAAGAGTAAATAATAACAAAAAATTTAGTAACATAAAAATGATAATTTATGTAAGAAAATACGTAATTTTAATAGACAAACAGTGTACGACGATTAAAATGGGTGCACTCAATTGTACTACAAAACTTCAAATTAAACATTCTATAAATTAGGGGAAAGTGGGGTAAAACCGAGTAGCTAAGACTCGAATGCCCGTTGAAGCTAAACTATTCGGCATAGAGCTTGTCAAATTTTATTATAATGCTAGCTGCGTGGCCCGACCTTGCGCGGGCTATCTCGAATAATGCGTCACTCTCTGGTGGAGAGAAGTGAGGTCACGTGACACATGCCCAACATTCTCTCTTAAATAAATAAAGAGAAAAGAGCGGTTCAACCATTCCGTCCTCGAAAACGCGTTGAAATCGGCTTATTTTTTTAAATATGACAAAAAATACAAAATATCGTTATTTGTTACATATATATATCTTCCTTTTTGTCTTCTATTATTGGTTTTAAAATTTGGTCTCGTGTATTTTATTTCAATAGACATGAACCTTTTCTTTGATATTTCTTTGTTTCAAAATATTGCTTTTTAGTTCGGTGTTCCGGGGAAACAAACTCTTTTTAGCATTGTTGATAGAGCTTGTGTTAGAAAACACATGTAATAAATATACGCTCGTTCGGGATTTCCCTGCTGATGACGCATCCCGGACGCTTGCGTTATGTTCTTTTTTGTTATTTTGGTTTCTTCTTTTCTGAAATGGTTTTAATGATGTTTTCTTTTGTTTATATATAATAGCTTCATTACTTTTTGATCGATGATTTTTTTTATTAAAAAAGTCAGACCACCTGGTTTTAATCCACTACACTAGTGCGGTAGAAACGGGTACACGTGTTAACTTTATGGGAAATTAGGAAAACTAGATTTTTAGTGGAAAAGATACAGATATTTTTATTTTATATGACAATTCAAGAATATTAGTTAGAAAATTCACATGTAAAGTAGTTGTCTTCTTCCTCCGCGCCACTGCAGCTTTCGTGGGCCCAGTTAAAACAATTTCTACATTTGCTTCACTCTTTTCATTTATTTAAATTAGAAAATAAACCATTAAAATATTAACAACGTCTGATGTGCTTTTATCATTTTCAGTTTAAGATCCTCAATACTGTCTGGCCCGTATTTGGGCCACTTAAAGTACCAGGTTTTACCCCGAGTGGTCAGGTTATAAAAAAATGAAATAACCACACAATTATTGGACTAAATTCTTATTTTTTGATAGGGTATTAATCCTTAGTAAACATATGCTATGTAAACATAAGCTGGACTAAATACAGTTTTTATAACTGTCATGATTGTTAAGTAAGGACAGTTTCAAAACAAAAGAACATTAGAGAGTTGACACTTTAAAACAAATAAACCTTCACAGACTCAGTGAATTCAACAGCAACAACTCGGCGACTATGTCCATTCTTTCTTGTTGGCTAGTGAAATATAATTCAGAATCTGTCCACTAGAAATAAGAACTAATAGCGCCAGCATCAAGGTACCCGGTTTTACATCACTCTCCCCTACATCTAATAGTCAAAGTTTTTTAAGTGAGATATTTTTGTATTTTCTTATTGACTACGACGTACAGTAGCAGGGCTGAGTAAGCTCTATAGGGGCCCTTGGGCAATATTAATTTATAGAAACCCCTTTCGCCTTCCCAACTCCGAAAACCCGATATTTTTTATTGATTTTAACTTATTCTCAATATAAGCAATTTTTAAATAACACATATAACGACAAAAACTGAAACAACAAAAGATTTAATTGCGGGGGTTCTTCAAGAGAGATGTTTTCAGTATCTCGGGTGTAAAAAAAATTAAAACTAATTTTAAACAAGATGGTAAAAAACATTACAAAACGTTTTTAACGCATTCTAAATATTCAAATACAAAGTTTGCCACTGCTATTGATTTGCGAGTCCGTCAGCCAACTTTAAAAAATGGACCACAGGGATCTGTAATCGACGACTTTGAAACCATGAAAAAAGTCCTGAGAATAACGTTTTGAAATTTATGCGATAGTGAATTTTAATTTGAATGCTTTACATGGCCCTTGTAAATCAAATGAAAGCACAAAATTAGATAACCCTAAAAGTACCAAAAAAAAATTTTTTTCGAGGTTGCGGAGTCCATAGGCAGTTGTCTACTCTGTCGGCCTTTACTTACTTTAATTATTCAGTCTTATACAGTATTAAAGTCATCTAGTGTTTTAAAGGCCTTAAAAATTTTTTCATTTAAAATCTCTAAGAACACAAGATACGGATGGATTTAACTAGTGAAAAAAATTCCGAAATAAAAGCAGTTTTTATTTTTGACTTTGTCTACAATTCTAACGTCTTAAGGTTAATTCAATGTTTAAATCAGGCACTATTCTAGACTGTGCATAATTTAGCATTGTAAGAAGTCGCAAATTAATTTTCGGGAAAAAATCACCTTATACAATCATATTTTTTACTTCTCGAAGCAATAAAATTGTATTCAACGACAATTCTAATCACTTTTCCGGGAGCAAAGGATTAACATTATGTTAATAGGAAATTCAAGGGAGAAGATAAAAATTCAAATTATAGTATTATTTGACAGTATTAATAAATAATACCTAATTAAGAAACAAGTAAGAAGCAATTTTAATAAATAAAGTATTAAGAACTATAATTCATTTTCATTTGTTCTTTATTTAAAAAATTCAGTAAATAATTAATTTTAATAAAGAAACGGTACACAGCACTTTGAATACAACAAATGTGCAATAAATCTTCAGAAAAAAGTATAACTGACATTAAACGTGTATAAAGTTTTTTTAAAATGTAAGAAATTTTTATTGCTTTTTTTTATTGAATACATTGTACAAGTCCTCGAGTAAATTAAAGGCCTTAAAAAATTATTCATTTATGATACCTGAGAACACAAGCTACGGCCGTATTTCACTAACAGAAACCACGCAGGAATACAAACAATTTTTTTTTTACAATTTTATATTTTGATTTTGGAGTAAGCAAAATATATTCGAATTACAGACTGTATTTTTACATTATGTTTATAAGATATTCGAGGGAATTCAAATTGTAAAAGTTCAAATTAGCCAAATTTCACTGTATTCTCAAATTTCTTGTTTTAATTTAGCTTTCAAATAAGCAAATGGCAGAAAATCACTGGGTAATTAAGCAACGATACAGACTTTTTCTCGTTCAATTTCTAAAAAATTCGAAAACCAACCGCCCGAATGAAACAGTGTTGCTCAGTTTCTGCGCCGCATTCACAAGTATCCGGCAGGCGAACAGTTACACAGCACTGCCTGCTCTGTTCTACGTGGAAATTCATGGTATTCCCGGTCATTACTAACGAGAACCGTGTCGCAGAAATAGTCCAGTCAATAAAGGAAAAACAGAGAAAAAATGGTGTAGTTTTGAAATTTGGCACATCTGTTGGGGGTAGTGCCCTAAATGATATACTAAAGGTCCAAGCCGTTGGAGGGTTCACAATTTTATATTTTGATCTTGGAGGGGGTACAGGGGAAGGTTCAAAGGGGGGATTTCTCAGTTTTTCTGAAATATCTCGAAAAATATTGATTCTAGCGAAAAACACTTAATTGCAAAATTAAACTACATTGTTTTTCCTATACATCCCATATACGACATGAGCATGTGAAATCGTCCAAATCTCACAGCAACTGTTCGAAACAGAGGGTCATCCAACATCAAACTTATGAATTCTGTAGACATAAAGAGGTTGATCGAATGTCACCAAGCGAATCTGGGAACTTTGCTGTAGATTATCTTCAGCAGCATATTTTAGAGTAGTGTATAACGTGTTGGCATCGCTAGGTGGCGAATTTATAAAAGGCAGAAGTTTGACACCACTTTTATAGGTATTTATTGATTCACGAACCACCTGCATGAAATTCTTCCGTTCTACAATGAGTGGCACTTCGGTAATGTTCTGCTGTGAGACACTGTGCCAGACATCCACAATATATCTGGGAGGCAAGGTGCAGATATTTTTGAAGGAATAGGATTTAGCATCTTCAGGTCCTGAGCAACAATTTGCTTCAATGCACTCGTCTTGAAGTTCTCAGATGTCAGCAGTTCCAGAAGGCTGAGTTTGTCTACATCTGCCATAGAAGAATTCGCGGTCTAATGGCTGAGATGATATCATAAGAAATAGATGTCAACTTCTTTCTCACTTTATCATCATTCCCCTTTTTTCACGGAAAGAGAATCCATGAGTACCCGGAGAGTATGAAGCACCATCTCCTCAAAGTCTCTCCAGAAATTGTCGCTAGGTGGGAAAACTGCGGTGCCATACGCCATTAGCTTCATACCTTCTAATAATATTGCACCAGCGGTTCGTGCGATTCTTTCTCGCTCTATTTTTTCATTACTCGACTTTGAATTATACCAGATGTCGTTTAAGATTTTTTCACTAGCATCATGAAAGCTTACAACAGTTTTTCGTGTACGAACTGTGCTGAAAAAAACGCGGTCTCCGTATTTTTCCTTCATCTCTTGTCTGATTGTTGCTGATATTGGCTTTTCTCCAGAAATCTGTTCCATCGGCTCGTCAACAGGGTACTGGAAATCATCCTTTCCATCTAAATAACTGTAAATTTCCAGCATTGTAACTTTATTCTCACAGCGACTCCTCAATACTCCCTAACTCGTATCAATGCACTTAGAGTCGATAATAGATTCTCTGGCATTTTGCCACTAATATCTTTTCTGACACAAATCGCATATGTATTCAGGGCCTTAGTGTTCGAGTATATATATATATATATATATTGACTAGATGTTGAAAAATAGATATAGTAAATATGAAGCGCATGTGTTGCGGCACAGATATGTAAATTTAGATTATACTGTCTAAATACACTCATTTGGTGTGTTAATAGAACCAAAAGTTGTAAAGACGAAGAGTAGTAGAACATGACTGAGTAGAAGGGATCTTGTGGAAGGGAAGTGACTTGAGGGAATGAGAGGAGCACAGCTCTTCATCAGGAAGGTTTGCCACCACTACGGTTATCAAATACCGTAAAACGGGGTTACTTTGCACTCGTGGAGGTAACTTTGAACCAGTGCTAAATTTGTGTGAGAAGTGAAATAGAGATCAACTGATTAGGGGTACGGGATTGAGATTTTTTCTAGCTTCTTGGGAACACTTACTAGTGTATTTCGTTCCTTAAACGTATATAACAATCAATCAGGAGGTTCCAGAAAGAAAAGACAATGAGTCAATTTTTGAACGAAATTTTAGTGCTGAAAAATCTGTCTCTGGTTAGCAAAGTATGACATTTCTGAAGGCAAGTGCATTTAAATGTGAAAGATAATAAGCCTAGCATTCATTTTGTTGCTTTAAATGTCAATTATATTTGTTAGTTAAGTTGCAATTATTTTTTTTCTGACCTGGGGTAACTTTGCACCGAAAAGGAGGGATTCTTTGCACCATGGAAATTTTTGATAAAAAGTAACCCCAGTTGGTTTTTTAACTTATTTTTGTATTAAATAATAAGAAGAACAATGTTTGCTTAAGCTTCAGATATGTTCTGGGTGTATAGAAGGAAGTTAGGACTTGTAGGTATATGAAGTTCTCTCCAGCGACCTTAGAAACTTGATTTAATGCCATTTCACAAGTTTAGAGTATTTTTAAAGAGGTAGAAACTTTTTTTGGTATCCCAAGTGAACAGTTTGTTACAAAAGAAAGCTAATTCATATAAATAAACTTAGAAATCCCGTGGTTTTCTCCATTGAGAAGGAAAAGACAGTTGCAACATTTGTTCAACCGTTGTTCGAGCAACATTTTTGTTTTACCTTTCTGTTAAGTTTTGATATATTTTTTGTTTATTTGAATGAACTGAAATTTTTTACATACCTTTCATGTTATCAATGAAAATACTTAACATAGACTTTCAAGCAATTTTTATTATAAATATAATTATTATAAATGTTTTATTATAAAAATAAACTGAAAAAGTTGTGAATGGGTAATTTTATTCGAAAAAAATTTTTTTGCTGAATTTCAAGATTGTTTTGTATATATCCACCCAGGTTGTTAATAAATTGATTAGCATTGCATCACCGTGAGTTTGTTAGTGAAATATACGGAAAAATATATCAAGTGCAAATTATCCCTGCTGCAGAACGTTTCTCTAATAGTCCCACAATGAGGAAACAAATAAGAAAAGCCTTTCCTTTAGAGAAATACATGTAAATAATCTCAAAATTCCGTCTTATGTCACGAAAATCGATGTAAAGTAACCCCGTTTTAGGTACAATACTACCCTTGAATAATTATTATATATGCATGAGGTTTGCCTGAAGGTTGTTGCTTCAGAACTTTTAATTGATTTTACCATTACAATAAGGAATTTTAAAAATATTCACTTTTTCATATATATCCCTCTATCTTCTAAACTTTTAATGCTACAAAAAAAGTTAGGACTATTGTTGTGGGAAATTTAATCTAGTTTAATTTTGTAATTAAGTGTTTTTCGCTAGAATCCATAGCTTTCGAGATATTTAAGAGAAAACTGAGAGATCGCTCCTTAGAATCTCCTCTGTACCCCCTTGCAACTCCCAAAGGTTTGGACTTTTAGTATGTCGTATAGTGCACTACCCCCAATTGTGCCAAATTTCAAAACTACACCATTTATTTTTTCTGTATTTCCTTCGTTGACTGGACTAAAACTGAGCTACCTTCACTGCCCGTGTGTCTAAGTCCAGTCGGCTTAAACATGTCCAACTTTTAAACGGCTTTTGCATCGAGTGCTGCCGCCATTTTTCTGCAATTTTTGTGTCGAAGACTTTTATTTGCAGAAAAAAATACTGGTAGGGTTTTGCAACTTTTGTCGACAATACAAAGGGATAAAATACTCTTTTCACTTCATTCGTCAAGATGTCGAGTGTGAAGGATGTTGCGCTTGCAGCAGATGCTTGCAGAATTGTCTAAAAATTGGCATCCAGCAGGTACTGGGTGAAATCTCAGTATACTGCAAGTAAGTTGTTAAAATATTTAAATAAAGATAACTTTGACTCTTTTTTCAGGTGAAGTAAGATCTGATGAAAGTTTTAAGAATGGCGAACTGCGATTTTGAATATTTGATCGGGAATATAAGACATAAGATTATAAAACAGGACACCAATTACAGGGCAACTATTTCTGTTAATTTGCAGTTATGTTCTGCTTTTTAACAAATGAAGATTCTTATACTGATGCCAGTTATTTGTTTAAAATATCTAAAAGTAAAACAGTATTGCTTGTGCCAGAGGTTTCTGAGTCTTTGATAAATTGCTTAAGAACAAAGTGAAAGTAAATATCAAATGTGAAAGTTTTCTAGTTTTTTAAGAATGTTTGACTCACTTTCCATAAGGTTAGGTCTCAGCAATATAAATTCTTTTCGTAAAATCTCCACAAATGGATTCAAGAATCTCACAAAAAATATTAAAACAATAAAGTATATTTCAGAAATATTTAAAATAGTATTTTCATGCTTATATTGTTGTAGAAAATATTTTTTCTGTATAATTAAAAATACTTCAAGTAAGCAAAAATTATTTAATGCTTAAAAATTCTTAATATCTTCATAAATTTATAAATTAATTAAATATTAATCTTAAAAAATATTTTAAATACTTTCAAAAAAGAAAATGGAGGAGGTATCTAACCCTGGGCAAAAAGTTAGCACGCTGGTACTATACCGACCATGCCATTCGCGCTTCAACAACGGTGACAACTTACTGGTATATAAGCTGTGCCGAAAGTTTGAGGGCCATTTTCTCCCAATTGGCTGGCCATTGCGTTTTAGTATTTTAATGGATGATCACCCTAAAGGTATACTATTAATATACCAAGTCTCATCCCGAACTGAATTTCCCAAGTCTTGCCCTCCCCTTGATAAACTGTTTACATCAAAGATGTAGACACGTGTTGGCAACAAATGCAATGACATTACGAAAAATGGCACTGAATTTGTCGTTGTGTGTTAAATTTAATTTCATGGATTAACGTTGAGTTTTTTCTATGTCTGACGTCTTTTTTAATAATTTCTGAGATTTATCCAATCATTCGAAATCGACCCGATTCCCGCTTAATTCAGATAACTGGAGTTATAGTGTATCTTAATGCATATTGTTAGTGAGAAATGTTTCACACGGAAATCATAATACAAACGGATTTTACAGGTTTGAAATCTGCATCGGCATATAGTGGAATAGACTGTGCAACAAGTGGTACGGTCTGTTCAGGTCTTAGAGAAAAAAAAAGGGTAAATCTGTACAGCACATGTCACTCTTTTTTTTTTAAACACATAAAAATAGAAACGAATGTACGACTACGATAATACCCTTTTTATCTAGGCCTGGAACAGATGAAACCACATGATGAAAAACTAAGAGCATCGCACACATTTATTGTTCGGTCTTTAGATTAGAAGATAATAAAATTTTGCATACTTTTAATTATTGTAATTCGATATCATGTTTTTACTCAACATTCGACGAGTCACTAGGCCCAAAAAGAGAATTAGCTTAATAGTAAATATAGAAATACGATAAGTCAGAAATCTGATGTTTGATGTTAAATATTCATGTCATATTTTACTAGCAGTACGCGCACGGCGTTGCCCGTGGAATCAGGACTTCAACAAAATGAAGAAAAAAAAACCGCCCACAATGACATGAAAAAGTTTTGAAACCAAAATCAAAACAAAATATACGCATTATTGATTTTGACGCTTATTTTTTTCGCGATAATGACATTCTATCTGTAGAAAAACAGTACAGAATACGTTAATCCAAAGCAATATTAAAAAATTTCGACGTGAAAATCATTATTATACTGCAAGCAAAGTATGCGAGACGAATAAATACGTTAAGATACTGCCGAAAATAATAATCAAAGTCATTCATTTGAAGGTTATGACGTCACCTGCGCTCTGCACCGTCAGCCATTGAAATTGCCAGCAACTCCAAAATAACTTTAATAGAAAAATAACTTTCAACTGACCAGGAAAAAATTAGTTTAAAAAAAACGGGGAAAATATTTTAACCGTTCTTGTTTTAAATCCGGCAGAACCGTTCTAGTTATAATCCGAAAAAAATGAAAATAATATTTTTATTAGAACGTCGGGTGCAGCAAATTTAAAAACAAAAATAAAATTTCGATGGCAAAACTGACTACTATTTAAAAATTTCTCAAAATTCTGCAAATAACGTTAGAAATTCAAAACTAACCTTATTAGAACGGAAATCGTTTGCTCTTTCCGATGGTATATCTATTTCTTTCGTACAATTATCTGAAGCCATGCAATTGAGAAATTAGTGCAAAAAATCACCCAAAACAACACAAAATATTAAATAAAAAATTTTCCAGATAAAATTTTAAAATTCCGGCTTCGAGGTGCATTGAGTCACCATTAAGACTAACTTTGTGCCAAATTTCAAGGCTGTAAGTGCTATATATTCGTCTGGACATCGCACACACACACGCACGCACACAAACATTGCCTTTTATAAGTATAGATTGAGAAAATAAAATTTTCTATTTTATGATGCAATTATAATATATACAGTGGTGACCAAAATTGTGGAAACCTTTTGAAATTTGCACATTTTTTGAATATCTTCCAAAAGGCTAAATGGATTTTCCTTGAAATTCGACCATGTAAAGAATAGACTTTACATGGTCGAATTTAATTTCACAATCTACATTGAAGATTCGGTCAAGAGGGCATTTAGGTGACTGACGAGAAATTGATGAGGACGAAAAGTGATTTTGGCTCACCCCACTTCACAGAAAGCTGATGCAACGTTTGTCAATAGTTATGTTTAATATGCTCATTGCTTACAGGCCTTTTCGTAGAAATAGATAATAATTTTGGAAGATATAAAAGTTTTCTTTAAAAATCCGAAATTTTCCAGTATGTTTTTTTTATTATAACATAAAGGCTTTTAAACGAAATTTTACGAAGCTTACAGAATATATATAAATATACTAGCAAAGCATTCTTTAAAAATCTGAAATAAATACTTTGAATATTAGAGAAAATATGAGAATTTGTAGTAAATAATTTTTTAATGATCATACGCGAAACCTAGCGTAATTTTTCTTTCACAAATTCAGAGCCTGATATATAGGGAAACTTATGTAAAGATTTCAGTTCAATACCATTAATATTCGTGCCAATATCGGCCTTGCAGCGATGTAAATTTTGGTACACTCAAAGAGAAGATAAATGATAAGTAACATTTTGTTTACATTCAAGTTTAATAAATTTCAGTTTCTGTATGGACCCTTAGATGGAAAAACGTGCTGGAAAATTTAGGATTTTTTAAGAACTCCTTTATATCCTCCCGTATATGTATACTATTTTTACGAAAATGCATGTAAGCAAAGTGCACATTAAACATAACCATTGATAAAAATTGCAAATCATTATCGGCTTTCTGCGAAGCAGAGTGAACCAAAATAAGTTTTCGTCTTCATCAATGTCTCGTCAGTCCCCTAAATGCCCTCATGACCGAATCTTCAACGAAAATTGTGAGTTTACGCCTATTATTTACATGGTCGAATTTTTTAAAAAATCCGTTTAGACTTTCGGGAGATATTCGAAAAAATGTGCACATTTCAAAACGCTTCCACAATTTTGGCCACCACTATGGCCACTTTGGCCTACCAAATCAATGGTGTCATTCACCTAACAAAAAAGCAACTTGCTTATGTCGTTTTGTTTTGTAATCGGTCTCAAATTTTTATTTAAAAATATAATTTACAATTGATGCTATAAAAGCTAAGTATAAAACTTTGCCTCATCTATGATTTATAATTGAAAATCAAAGGTTCATTCTCTCTTAAAACATCTCTCGTAAGACATCTTTTAATAAATCAATCATAGAGGAATTTTATAAATAGAAATGTGGTAATTAAATGTCAGAAACTGAAACATAGGATATATTTTTGGTATACAAAAGTTTAGAAAATCTATTCCATAAAACACAGAAGATTATTATTTTACTTTAGTTTTAAAAATGAAGAATTTAAAAGGACAAAGATATTAAAACATTTCAGAATATAATTTCAACCAACTATAATCAGGTGTTGAAAATAAAAAAAATTAAACTGCTAATTAATTTCTAAATCTTTTTACTTAAAGATAGTAATAAAAATATTAGTTGAAATATAGCTTCAAGGAAGATTTTCAGACAGTGCCGTAAAGGAAAATATACTTTGTGGACTCAATATTCCCTGGATGCGAGGGCACACAAAGCTCAATTTACTGATGATTTGCTGGACTAAGACGTAATTCGATGAATGATGAGGAGAAACCAGCGAGATTAACGGATTAAAATTACATAGAATATGTTTGGAATGCTTCAGGAAAAGCCGTTGCTCTGCGTGCACCCCTTCCCGGCCCCCCCCCCCCCAAGCTTTAAAACTCTTGCTGTCATAAGAATGGGAGTTGTTGCCGCAATTTATGACCAACAACCTTATTTTCAGTATGAGGCTCTGCTGCGAGGCTTGTAAAGCTAAGCAGGGTGTCGACACTCCATATTAACCGGATGCATATTTACAAACCCTACCCTGATAGAACTGAGGCAGGAAATCGGCCAATACCATTGGCTACGAGGGGCAGTGACGTCGTTTTCAGCTCTCGCACGTAGCGTACGGCAATCATAACAAAACAAGAGTCGTCCTACTTTTCTCCGTTTTCCCACAGTTGAGCACAGAAAACATTCTTCCGTGGGTTGTAATATTTTTAAAAATGAAATTATTTTTTAAAATATCATAAAAAATAAAACATCCCACATTGTAAGAAATTATACTAATGAAAAGTCTAAAGATAACAACTTTGTTTGAAGGGTATTAACTAACAGGTTAATGTTGTTGGGTTTTCCAGTGACAATAGATCATTTGATGTTTCAAAGTCAACTAATCTAACTATAATTGATGCCAAATAATAGTAAAATTATTAATTATTATCATTAAGGCCAATAATAATAAAACGAGAAAAAGGATAATCGCTAGACTAAATAAAATTGCTACGTAGGTGCGTATCGTAGAACAAAATTCGCGAAGTCCAAGCAACGGAAACTTAAACTAATTCAAAGTCCTCATTCAATCGCTTGTTTTGTTATAATTTCCGTACGAGAGCAAAGAACGGCGTCATTGGCTCTCGGCGAAGCGAGCCAATCATATTGTCCGATTTCCTGCCTCAGTTCTATCAGGGTAGGGTTTGTGAATATGCTAACCGGATAGTTCTGGAAATATCAAGTCTCATGTTTTAACATTTTTTTCTGTATGAATGCGATTTAAAAATATTTATCTTGTTTATTTTCTTATGTCATTGTTGGCTGTCTCATATCACTAACAATGAGTGTACAAAATTTCATTATAATAAACCAATTGTTTTTTTTTTGTTTTGAAAGATAATTTTGATTTAAACATACTAAAACTAACATTTTAAAATTCAGAAATTAAGCAAAACCATTCTTAATTTAACCAAAAATTAGTGTAGCTAGTTTTTTTCGATTTTTACAAAACTGTATCTTAGTTCTGATCTAACTGTTCTAAGTATCTATTCTAACTGTTCGATCTTACTAAAACTGTAATGAAGCAAAGTATTTCTGTTCTGCTCACCTTCTTGATCGCTCAGTTTGTCGACAGACATCTTGGTTGAAGAATACTGTTTCAGTTTCGGTTCACTACTAGTAGTGGCGTTACTATCCCTTCGACTAGTCATTGCAATTTCGACCAACTGTCACACTTTATAAGTTCCTCATATTTGAAAGGGACTTGTTGATTGTCAGGATTAACTAAAAGATGCAGCATCAATCCAAAATTTATATCTTGGGCTTGTCCAATCAACGAAGGAAACAACTAAGAAATTAGAGTTATTGCACTTAACTTGGAAGTTTCGATTGTCGATGAGCAATAAATTGAGCAGAAGAAGGCCATCTAAAATAGAAAAAGAAGACTAGATTAATCAAAGATGAAAAAATTATTCAAGAAAATCAGCAAATAATATTGTTCGGAACAAAATATTTAGGTTCAAAAATGAAGATATTATAAACATAAATATTTAGTAATCTTGAAGCTAGAGCAATCAGCTATATTTTCAACCACTTATCTTCAGTTAAAGATTTCTTTGTAGGATCAGGATTTATCTTCTGCATCATACTTTTAGAGAGAAGATTAATCTTCACCTCTTACGCACATTTTCAGCCGAAGTAACTCATACTAATTCAACTTGAGTGGTGCTTTAATGCCAGACTGTCACAGTTAATTAGCAGTATTTCATTTTTTGTCACTATTGACTTGTTTACGACTCCTACGAAAGGAATCGTACAATCGATAAGGATCTGCTGTCGTGGAAGAAAGAGAGTCATAAATATATATCTTTATTTTTTTATTTTGTTAAGATTCCTTATCGAATTGATTTCTTTGGAGTATTTTACTTAAAGCATTTTGTGCTCCTTTGATTGTATATGAAATTGAAAAAAAAACACTAAATTTCATTCTCAACAAAAAATCAATAAACATCAAAATGTGGGTTTCATTTTCATTACCTGATCTGTTCAAGCAATTAGTTTGCCTCTGGTTGTTATTTCAAATAAATATCTCGATTTGAAACTCTTTTATGCCATTTTTCTTCATCAGAATAATCCTCAGGTGAGGGATGTTAGTCAAATACATGAGAGAATATCACCAAGAATACTGAATGTTGAATACAGACATTTCTCTAAAAATGTGCTATTAAATATTCTTTCATTTATAATTTATCAAGCATAAAATCAAGCAATTTATTTGTTGAAAATAGAAAATTTACTAAGTTTTGTAGCAAGTGGAGATTCATACATACAATTTTTTCAAAATATCTAAAAGTACAATAGCATTGTTTGTGTCAGAGGATTGTGAGGCTTTGATAGAACTGCTTAAGGACGACGTGAAAGTAAGTACCAAATGTGAAAGATTGCTTGTAATTCAGAAAGTATGACCCACATTCTATAAAGTTAGATCTCAACGATATAACTCTTTTGATAAAATCTCAACATATAGATTCAATAATTTACAAAAAAAGAACATTAAAACAATGGAGTATATTTCAGAAATGCTTGAAAAAACACGATTATGTTTCTATTGTCTATAGAAAATATGCGTTTTTTCCGGCATAATTAAAAATACTTCATCTAAGCAAATATTATTGAAAGAGTGAACAGCACATTCCAAGAAAATTTTAAATTATTATTATTTTTAAGTGAAGAAGTTAAATCAATAATAGTAAGAGCACTCCCATAGATTTATTTTACCTCACATCAGTCAGTTTACACATCAAATTGCAGTTAAAAATACTAGGCATAAAGTAATATCGTGAATAAGGCTAACGAAATCGGATTATTCTACTTTTTAACAGTTGTTACAATATTTGACGTTAATGAAAAGAGTTAAAAATTAGGAGATGGTATAATCATTGTCTTTATTAATAACGTCACTTGAATTGTTGTTGCCGAAAAAGCATCGCAACGAAGACAATTGCCAAAGTCCTTTGCTGTTGACCGACTCCTGGTTGAAAACAAAATTTGTGTTCGAGACATGCCAAGTACGTCGACGATGAAATTAATGCCGTTTTTCGAAATGTCGTAAACATTTGTCGCCACTCAGGTGCAAATGCGGCTGGCGCTTTTCTAATTGGCGGGTTTTTTTCTTGGCGATCTTTTCAAAAGCCTAATAAAAATCGCAGAGGAGTCCCATACAACACGAGGGATACTTTATAGGAAATAACGTTATAAGAGACGTGCATTATCTAACAAATTGAAGCAATTTCAAACATGCCTCTAAATTGTAATTTTGTGTATTGCTATTGAGATGTCACATTTTTAAACTGTCAGCGTCAGTGTTCGTATATAAACAACAGGTAAGTGTATACATTTGCTTTTCTAAACAAATAATAATAAATAAATAAAAATAAAATATAAATAAATAAATAAAATAAAATATAATATAAAGTTATATGAAAATGTTAAACTTTTCATACGTGCTATACGAGACTGTTTATTACGCTGTGAGTATTAGTCGCAATTTTTTCTTCGTGTTATACGAATTCACCTTATACTGAAATGCCTTACACGGTAGTTCACTGTACTCACTGTATTAAAAACTTTTGTTTCAGACTGGGCGCAAGAATTTCAGTTTCTGCTTTTGTTATCTTATTATATTATTGTTATTTTTGTTACTTGATTTTTGTTTGTTTCAGTTCTGCTTAGAATTATTTTCATCGGAGTAAACATTTTATGAAAATTTAATTACAATAATTTCAACAATTAATTATAACTGTGTCTTGTCCGTTTGTTAATAGATATGCCTCCCATACCGTCAAGAAAAAGTAGTGAATTGAGACATTTTGGAGCCATGCATTTGTGTTTTTCTCAGCGGATTCAGTCAAAATTAGCTTCTTTTTATTTAATTAGAATGGATTTCGTAAAAGCATGCCGTCCAGTATCATCAATGTGGAGAAACATAAAGAAAAGTGTTGTATACTAATTTATTTCAAATGCATACATACTTGGGGTCTTTAAATGCTTTTATTGGTATTGTGAATGCATACATATTTGATCAAGGTGAATAATAACGAAAGTTTAAAAACTCAGGGAATAAAAAATACACTCAACTAGAGTACAGTTTCATCTGAAGAGGAATATATCCTCTAGTAATCTATTATAATTTTAATTATTTTTATAGAAACATATTTTCTCTCGGAGTCAAGGGCGATTCTATTAAAATGATTATTGCATTCCATTCATCTCATCATTCTATTTTGACAACTGAATAGATTCTGCCTTTTTTCCAATTAAAATTGGAGAGGCATTCATTTTCAAAAGATTAAAGTTTCATTTCTTATGCGCTACAGATGCTCCTCATTAGCAAATTTTCAACGAGCTATTTCTAATAAGCATTTTTAAACTAGCAGATCTGCCACGATCAAAAGAAACGCATTGAACAATTTCACCAGCAATGACTCCTGGTGAGCAACTGCACAACAGATTCGTTTCACATCATCATATTTAACAGATAAAATAGCTCTTGTACTCGTTTTTCTCGTTATTGGCAAAAGGGAAAGAATTATCTTTTTCTTTTCTAGTAGAGCGTTTTCCTCTATAGTACTCATTTTGTAAGTATTACCGCAATTTGCATCGTGATGAAAGCGTAATAAAATTAAACTTTAGTCGAGGTTCCATTTAGTATGCTTGTTTGAACCTTGTTTGCTTCACATTCCTTCCTTCTGCCGAGAGAAGAAAAACAGCTGTGTTTTCGAATAAAATATATCATTAGAATTTGAATAAAATTCATCTTTGTCAATCCATGATTTATAACTTTTTTGCATTGTGGTTCTAGTGGTATGCATACTTTCACTGATTTTAACAAGGGAAAAAGTTCATAATGAATATTTTTCCTTTAATTCAAAAAAGAAATAATGGCGTACAAAAGAATTTGACAGTAAAAAACTTTTTTCTAATGGTCGAGAATACCATTTATTGATCACTAATGCATGCTTTCTCGAAATCCTCGAAAAAATACCCATTTGAAAAACAAAAATGTTTCACCTTTCGTGATCAAGTCCTTTCAGCAAAGCGTTTTATAGAATACTAGTAAATTCTCTTGATGTTGAATCAAAAGTTCTTTTTAGTAACTATATACAAAGTTATTGCTTTCTTTCTTCACAAAATTTAGATTCTTGCTGTACAGGAAAAGAGAAATATTCGAACCGACATGAGAACACTTTCGAAATCGGCTTCATAAATATATGTTGGTTTTTCAGATATACGATACTAATCCCACACAGTTCTGTCAGTGCTGTTTTGCAATTATTTGGTTGAGTTCTATTTTTCTGTAGGGCAAGAATTTAAACTGTTGAAACAAAACAATCATTTTATTCTTAACTGGTAAGTACATCTCTTGCTAGTTCATTAAAGGTCAAATTTCATCAATCGTCTTTCGAACACTATGTTTTGTTCTTAAAAAGAGATTTAGGGATTTCCTTTTTCACTAATCTTTTACAAGGCAAGGGGAATCAATTTAACATTAAGAAAACCTTTCAGGAATATGACTTACTGAAATTCCCTCATCAGAAAACACAGTAGATTTTCTGTTTTCAAAAATATTTAATGCTTTTTTGGGTCTTATAATGAAATAAATCATACATTAACAGTCAATAAACATCAACAAATTTATTTTTTATGTGATCTTTATTTGCATGCGGATGATCATTATTCTTTTTTATCACAAAACTTTTGACATGTTTCATGTTTGAAAACATAGAATTTTGTACTCAATTCTTCACTCACTTGTTTATGTACTAGAGTTCCATTTTGATTCTGTACGAATTGGCCATTAGGTCGTGAATTTGAGGAAAATTGGAAGATTTCATAGCATTTATAATAATGAATTATGAAATATACTAAAGACTAAAAAATAGAAAATAATAAAAAAATAGTTTTCAAACGCACGCGTTTATTAGTGTGCTAAAATGTCGGAAATAATTTTTTAAGGTATCCGACTGTGTTCGGAGACATTTTTTTGAAAAATAACTTCTATATATTTTTTACTATTATTTTTCAACTGCATTTAAAAATATGAAAATATTGTAAAATTAGGCTTTCAAAATAATATTTTTTTTAAAAAAACTGAGAAATTTGAAGAAAAATTGCTAAAATATTTTCCTTACGCTAACAGCCATAGACAAAGTCATAATCAAAATATACATAAATCTTTGTAGGAGTACATTTTTATGACCGCTATCTATATTATGCTCTAAAATATTTCTTGTACTTCAAAATAGATTTGAAATATAGCTGAGCATAGTTACTAAACTTGTAATTTTTCGTATAAAATGCTTTTCGTTTATGTTTAAGCACTTAAAAATAATACTTGATTTTAAAATTGACCTTAGTTTTTAGAGGAAAACATCGAGCATATTACAGAAAACAATCTCAGAAAATTTCATATCAATACTTGAGTAACTTTTTGATAAATGATTGTTACGGTCGACAGTTTTCCTCACAAAAATATCATTTCTCAGAAAACACATTTAAAGTTTTCATGCAACATAAAATAATGCTTACAGTTCGGTAATAAAACAGCTGTAACTACATTTGTAATTCACGTAGAGTTGAAAGTGACACAGTTTTAGAAATCTGATTAAACAGGCTACAAAATTAAGTCATAACAAGTTTTTTGATAATTTCATCAAAAACGAGGATTTTAAACCAGTCGGAAACCTTAATCAAAAAGAATGATGCCAAAATAAGACCGTAATGCGTTAAAAGGAATACTATAAAGAAATCAATCTACAATGAATATCATCAGGAAGAAAATTCCTAAACATTCATTAAAATTAAAATATATTATAAATGTGATCAAAATTCCAGTTTGCTAAGAGTATTTCTACCAGCGGCATATTAATAATTCACTTAAGATTATGAAACAATAAAATATGTTTAGGATGCTCTTAGTCTAAAGATGATTGCTTATTTTTTAATTTTTATTTTTCTAGGAGCAATTGAGTTTGTCATTTCAGTCGTGCACTTACTGAAATGACTAAACATTTTCAAAGATAATACACACCTATCTTTGGCAAGCAGTTGCATGCATGCAATAGAAATTGTTCCGCAAGTAGATCTAATCAGTGTATTTTTTCAGTCTAATTCCTTTAAGCTGAATAGATGTGACGAGCAGGCTGTAAAAGAATCCCTTGTGGTGAAACTGCTTATTTCATTAATTTATAAATCTTTCCAACATAAATGGAGGGTTTTCTCTGCGTCATCCCATGTGATTTCATAGTTATTGTATTACTAACCAGCTGTTTTCCAGCCTCCAAAGAATGAACTGCCTCAAACATTGGCTAAATCCGTTGTCTTTATAATAATAATGCATGTGGCAAAAGTTATTCAGAATTTTTACAGAAACTCTGATGAAATATTTAGATATTTGGAAATTCGCTATCAGCTGAAAAATACAGACCCAAGATCGAGAATGTTTATGTTTTTGCTAGATTTTCATATGATATTCATCTCATCCTTTGAATCTTCGTTGTTGCGGAGGCTAAGATCAAAAGAAATCTTTTAGCTCTTGAGCATTAATGTTAGCTTGACTGCTCCATAGACAAAAAAATAAATTACCAAATAAATTAATCTGTAAAAATTATTAAAATTTACCAAAATAAAAACAAATCCAATTCGTACTCACTTAAATAAAACCTTCGTCATCAGTCGTTCGAACAATTTATATGCATTTATGGAGTATAAAATAAGGCACAAGAAAATCAAAACAAAGCATCAAATTTTCAAGTTTTTAAAATTTTGTGAACAAAAGATGAAATTTTACCAGTCCGTTCTAATATTTTTGAACAGCACTGTAAATGACCATTTTAGAATCGAAAACAAATGATTCAATGCAGCTCTTTATTTAACGTTTGAAAGTTCTGCATTATAAAGGTTGAATTGAAAATATATAGCGATATCTTAAAAGTCTGAGTTGAGATAAAAATACGAATTTGGCCAATTTGATAAAAATATATTTTATAATAGGAGAGGATTCATTTTTTCACTTTTGCTAGTAATAATTGTTTGCGGAACATTAAAAATTTAACCCTTTATTTGACTGAACAGTAGTGGACAATGAAAACTCACACTCTACGTGTTATCATATTTCTACACGAGGCTGGTGCTGTGACTTAAAGAGGACTCAATAGCGAAATCGATTATGCAATTATGCGCCCTATTGCAAGCCGGTCAAAATTACCTTGTTTTCGACGATATTATTTGCCCAATTTAAATTTAGAATATCATATCACTAAAATATGCAGCTGGTTCGTAATTTAAAAGAAAAAAATTTAAAGAAATCAGCGTAAAAAATATCATTTCAGCGCTTCCTTATGAAATCCCACTTTTAGGTGCAGTTTAATTATTTCAATCAGTGAATGGAATTTTGTACCAAAATGCGTATTTATATTATAAAATATATGATTTACACGATTTGTGAAAGAAGCTGCTAAATGACTGTTCATTTTAACAAAAAAAGGCATTGATTTTTCGAATTAATGGAACTATATAACACATGCATGAAACTAATTTTAATTCACAAATCCCTTATTTTCCTTATCTGTTTGCCGTGTGTTTGAAGCCCGATGGAATTGATGATAACTCTTAACATATCAATGTTTATCTGAAAGCACTTTCGAAAGAATGAAATAACTTGTCGTTACGAAAGAGCTTCACTTACCTCCCACATCCATTCTCTTTCTATTTCAGATCATTTGCAGAAATAAAGAGATGCGGAAAGCTTTTCCCAAAAGAATTTCATTTCTTATTTTTGGAATCTTGAATTCGTCGCGCAGGGTAGATCCAGCGGAAGGATGTGTGAAGGTAGGCAGATGTGTTGACTTCGGTTGCCAAGGGGACGGAGGATGAGTCGATTTGCACCGGAATGTTCGGATACTCGGGAGCGGCCTCAAAGGGTATTCAAAGAGATCGATTCAGAGTCGAAAACAATAATCCTATGAATTAATCAGTTTACCCTTACGCTTTCATTTATAACCTTTTCGATTCAAAGGG
>BGPR01000090.1:1479973-1519693 GCA_013235015.1 Araneus ventricosus | reverse complement strand
GTTTTCCTCAAAAATATCATTTCTCAGAAAACGCATTTAAAGTTTTCATGCAACAGAAAATAATGCTTACAGTTCGGTAATAAAACAGGTGTAACTCCATTTGTAATTCACGTAGAGTAAAAAGTGAGACAGTTTTAGAAAGCTGATTAAACAGGCTACAAAATTAAGTAATAAAATTTTTTTGATAAGTTCATCAAAAACGACGATTTTAAACCAGTCGAATACCTTAAGAGAGCTGTAATGAATCGGAAACGTAGGGGCATGGACGCCTGCCACTGAATGCCCTACGTTTTTCAGCAGGGAGTTCAAGTGCGAGTACTCGTGCGATAGCCCAATGATTGGGTTTGTCCCAATCCACGGTTGCCAGGACTCTGTCAGCAAACCGTATGTATTAGGGTGGTTCTGAAGAATTAACTTCTAAAATTTTGATGGTGAACCTTCCCATTTTGTTTTATGGCCTAAAGAAGACTTCCATAAAAATCTCAGATTTTAATTATGTATTTTAGAGGTATCTACCAAGCTTTAAAATTTTGAAAATTCAAGAAATTTTCCGAAATTTGAATACACTTCACATCAAGCTGTCAAACAAATGAATAGTAATCAATAATGACTATTAAATGTAGGATTGTCGCCCTTGTTATCATCTCCACGATAAATTCAAGTCACAGACAGCTTTCATGTTGAAACAGGAATGTTTCACGCTCAGTCATATTCCCAGTCTGAGCCTGGCTCAATCATAAGCACTTGTAATCAGCTATTATATTGAGTGTAATATGCTTGTCTGAGTGTTTTTGGCCATGTTTGACTCTTAAATTATAGTAGGCCTAATCAAAAGCTACTTAAGCTTTATTATAGTGAAATAGTTTCATAATAGTGACACAAAAGACACACAAAGTGACAGGAACAGGAGAAGCAATAGATGCTGCTACTCCCGAAACAACTGGGAAATTACTGATCGAGTAAAATGTTTGAAATTTGAAACAATTTCAGTAAACACATAGTTACGAAGAGAAGCATGTGTCCTTATTGAACAAAGATGAACAAAACAAAAAAATGTCTCTGGATGGGTTGCCTTTACTATTTCCTCGAACTCATGCTTCAGGCAATTGTTGTTAAATCAGTTGTGGTTTCAACGGGCCTGTCATACTCATGTTCAAACGATTTAAAAATTCGTAAAGCTCAATCGACCACAGAAAATTTCAAACTGCCATATCTTATGTTTCAATTCACGAAAAAGTGATTAACTGTACATCATATATCATTGAGTTTGCCAAAAATGTACTTGAGGAGCTCCGGCCTCAAGACGATTATAAAGAACTTCAACATCAAATTTCTTCTAGGAGTTCCCAAAACAGGTATACGCTTAAGAGTTCCAGGGCGATTGCATCTCTATGGATGGGAAGGAACGCAATTTACTTAATCAAAATATATTTATTGAGGGATCAGTTTAAACTGACTGAACAAGAAGAATCTGGAATTCGCGATATTTGCTAGTTGGTTATGAAATGTTATGTGAACAGCTGGTTTCAAACAGTGTCTTCCTGTTTTGCCCAAGAAATGACTTACAGCTCTTAAAAGGCCTAAAAGAGTATGAAGGTATCAATTATGAAATTTCAAAGTGTGCTATGAATGAGTTTCTTGGACATTGGTGGTACCTGTGAGAGGAACTTGTTGCCCTTGCGTTTTTTGATGACTATGTTCCTCAATGAACAAAAAGAACAATGGTGGATGCTTTAAAAGAGGAAGAAAATAATGAACTCTTGAAATGAGTTGGTCCAGATGTAGTCCTTAACCCTTAAAGGCCCAGTGTTGCCTTTTTCTAAAATCTTGAGAATAAGACTGAAGCTCTAATGCCTCTTGTTGCCAATAGGATACATACTGAAATTTTTATTAAATCAATTTCCAGCATAAAGATGGAAGCCATACATAAAAAAATATAAATAAATTCATGTTTTTCACTTGAGGCTGTATCTTTTTAGCTTTGTTTGTGCGGTGGAGAATACCACGTCTTATTCCACAATGTTGAAGGAAATTCCTCATCCGTGTTATTAGTTATTAAAATTCATCTGTGTTTGACATTATAGAATTTTATCAAGGACATTTTTTTCTGAAATAAATCCCAGTGTTGTCAGTTGGTAAGAAACTGTTTTTTAGCCATAAAGGTTTTATAGCAGCTAACACAGAAAAGAATGCCGTCTCTTACCCCCGTACGCGTGACCAGACCTGTCACTGAACGGTTTGATGGGCAAGACATGGGAATTTTATTTAAAAAGAAGAAAAAGAAAACAAAGAAAAAAGAGATATTTACACTATGTTACAGGACAGGCATTTTTACTTTTACACTCATAGTTCTTATTAGTGTTCTATTCTTTAGATGTTGGTTTACTTTTCTTTTTTGAAGGGGGGTGCGGGGTCTAGTAATTCGGAGCTTGTTGGTTGAGCGCACTGGAAAGTTGAAGGTTAGGGAGGCTGGAAGAGATCTCTGTTTTCGCTTATGAATTTCACTATCCTCCGAATTTTATGCCTGGAGACGAGGTTATTGGCGACTCTTTCTAGCCATTCTCGTTCGAAGTTTGGCGCTAGGTCCCTCCTATGCCAAAACATTGTGAGAATACACTCCGTGGCATAGTGAAGTGACGCGCCAATTCCGCCACAACTGCAATAATCGTTGTCAGGGAGGTGAAACCTTCAGGGAGGTGAAAGGGCCGTGTTGAGAGAAGAAGATAACATCCTCTCTAATCCAGTTAGTGGGACGTAGAATAACTGAGGGCTTGATGTTATAGATTTTCCTGCCTGTATCGCCATTGTTCCCGTGAAGTTTGCCACTCCTCAAGCAAACTCTTCCGGAGAAGGCTTTTTATGGGTCATTTAGATAGCTTAGTAAGTGTGTAGAGTTGCCCATGTTGCGTTACGTCTTTTGACAGTTGGTCTGCTCTCTCATTACCTATATTGCATGCATGCGTTTTTACCCACGAGACTTTTATTCTAGGATTTGGAAGGAGGATTTTGAAAATTTGTCTTGCTGTTTGGTTTGTGCTCTTTGAATTGGAAGTTGCCATGATACTTGCTCTTATGTCTACATGTATTTTAAAGGTTTTATGGTTTGATAGATGAGATGCGTAAATTACTGTTTCCTGAAGTGCAGTGAGTTCAGCTTGAAATACGGTGTTGTTGTCGTTGAGTTTAGCAGACCACTGGTAGGCCCAGATGTCATTGGTCAAGACGCAGAAGCCAGCTTTAACTCCGTGTCCTGTTTTGGAGCCATCTGTGAAATATCAACTAACACAATGATGTTTTCAAAATCTTGAATGTGCCATCAGGTTTTCTGAAAAAAGATGTGACACAATGCTAAGACGACAAATCCTACAAAAAAATAAAGCAATAGTTTGTTCTTTAAGAGTTTTAAATATTGTAGCAGAGCGTGAAGTGGTATTGATGGAAGAGTACGACGAATTTCATACGAAAGACGAAGAGCAAAAGCAGCACTTGTCGCTATTAGTAAAGCAATTTTGAATCAAATATCCGTTCTCAAAAAAATCTACTTTTAATGTCTTAAAAGGTACTGTAATTCTGCAAACTGAAACTCTTTTTCAGCTTCATAGTTTTGGTTAATGTGTAAAAAAATCTAAAATCTTTTAGATTGCCTGATATGTTTTTTTAAATAAAGTTAGTTTAACTGAAGCTAGTTCAATTCTATTTTTTTCTGTTTTTCCTTGAATCGATTCTGCGTCATGAAATTAGCCCGCAAACAAACTTTTATTGACTTCCGATAAAAATTTCGAGAGTTACAGGATTTTCAAAAATGGCGCTTCCATTGTTAAACGAGTCTTGAAATCTGTTGACGATATCTTGGAAACTACTCTATATTTCTCAAAAATCTTTAAGTTCTCTAAAAGAACATAACATTACTACACAAAATGATGAAATAAATCCATGAATGAAAAAAAGTTTAATATTTTTCTTAAATTTTTAAACGTTGCTATGAAACAAATGAACTGCAACATAGTAAAATTTTTACATGAGTGTGATGTTGAGATATTCAAAAGCTGGAATCCAAAATAATCTACGCTACTTTTGTAAATATTTTGAAACCTATTACAGATGTAATAGGTTTCAAAATATTTACAAAAACATTGCGCAATTCCATAATCGACAGGTAACACCTCTTTTTGAGGATTGCATATTATATTTAATTGTTATTTATCTATCTAATCTTCGCGAAACACGAGTTTTAACGGATATTATAAAATCGCGGTTAGATAAATGGAGGGCTCAGAGTTAAAGTGGGCCAAGCCCATGAGATTCATTTCCGAGAACACAGCCCTAATAACACAAGACGCTGTACAATATTGTACGTCATTCAGAATACCGGACAACGTCGTAGAGATGTCGTGCAATATCTTGCGCTAATAGGGAGACCTCAAACTCGATTAGCTGCATTTAAAATAACAGTGGAGTTCCAATTGTTCTTGCTCCCTGGTGGACACAAGTAGAACTATTTACTTGAATTATTAATACACAGAAAATATGTTATTTCTACACTACCATAGCAGTATTAGGGAAAAATTGGGCAAAGGATGGAGTTGGTCCTCTTTAACTCTGAACCCTCCAAATATTGGTTTTATTTTCGGATCAGACGATTTTAATATAAAATTCCTTTCGTTTCAAGAAATTAAAAATTTTTACTCAGATGATATAAAGTTTGTTGTATATAATCAAGTAGAATATCTCATTAGAAGAATGAATAATTACATTTTTAAATGCGATTTTTAACAAATAATTTACATTTATTTCTTTTTTACCAAGATTTAATTGTCAATGGTTGTGCAACTAATGCATATTTATGAAATTTTTTTAATTAAATTTAAACATAAATTACATAGTTTAAAATTTGAGATTTCGATTGATGGTTGAAATAAAGATGCTGAACATTACCCTTTTTATAAATGAAACACAAGTATACTACACAAATTTTTGACTCGTATTTTGTAAAGTAATTTTTTGAATGCGAAAGTAAAAAGAATGCCAATCTCTATGTATTTAAACTACTCATATGGTTTGGAATTACTGTCTTACCTATTCTTTAAATACGATTTAACATTTTTTTGAAATTTGTGAATCAAGATGGTGTAATACAAACAGATTTTTAATCAATGAATCTGAGTTATGGTACACGGATGAAAGTGAATAAAGTTTATCTTCGATCCTTTCTGTCGCAGCAATGAAAGTTACAGGTTCGAACTAGACCACATTCTTTGGTGGCTTGATTTTAGAAAATAGGAATACACACAGATACCGAATGTGGTGTTCATCAGAGCCGCTACCGTCCAATTGGTTTTGTGCTCATAATCCTAATTTTCCTCTCTTTTATCGCGTATCCCACGTTTTACGCAACTACACAAAAAATGTGCTTTATTCATCCCTGTTACTTTGATTAAGTGTGATTAGCAACAGCAAAAAGGAATGAGATTGTTTGTCAAAAAATGTCAGATTTAGATATTTTATTATTGTACAAATTTTTGTCAGAAGAGAACAAGATTTCATTAAAATGAAGTGTTCCCTACAATCACAGCATTTTAGAGCTGCAGCTTCTAGACACAGAACCACTGTATTCGAGAACTGTTTTTCAAATTTTCAAAATCTTTAAATTTCCCTTAAATGCTATATCAGCCTATAGTTTTACATAGTTTCGGATTTTATTTGTTCTGTTCTTCTATGCATTTAATGTATTTGTTAGCTGTATTTAAAAAAAAAATTCTTTTCAAAAGAATACTCTTTAATTTTAGTGCGATTTAAATATGTAATTTTATCACAGTAATTTTCAGTTTCTTTTTATGCTTCTTATAGATTTAAGAACAATTACTTTTAACGAACGGATATTAAAATAAAGATAGTTGGATTGAGAAGTAATATCTAAATGTCAATCAATATTATTCTCATTCAAAGTAGACAATAAATCTCTTGTTTTCATCGCATAACATTATTCCAAAAAGATAACTAAAACAACATTCAAAATTTGCAAACGTTATAGCCTTGAGAGAATATGTTAGAAAACAGAACGATGTATTCGAAGTTCCTATCTGATGCAATCCTGCTTATTATATGCTTCGGGTTCGAATGGAAACTCAAATGCCTCACAACCAAATAAAATGGCACTTGATTGTTTTCTAGATTGTTTTTATTTTCATTTTATTGTCAACAAATTGGGTGATAAAACTATATACCATACTTCATTCATCTAGCTTTCTTTGAGTTACCATGTTAGCGTTGACGTGAAAGGAAAGATAGACAGACTTCCCTTCGAAAGATTGCGTTCAAAATTTGATACAAATCTACGATTTTGATGTAAAGGCCACATACCAATTTTTATTCTACTAACTTGTTCCATTTTTTACTTATCGTGTTCGCAGAAAGATGCACATAAATCCAACTACTGTTTTTCGGACTCAGAGAAGTCTAAAACTTGAATATTTAGTAAAATCTCGAGGTAAAATTGCTTGAAGATTACATTGCTTTGTCTGGTACATTTCGTACACGAGAAAGTAAAAAAATTTTACTCCAAATATTGTTTCTTCACCATTAATATCACCCGTATGCAATGCTTTCAACCAGATAATATCAGCTGAATTTCCTCCTGGAACTCAAACTTTATTTCCGTATAATTTAAAATCCAATTATAATTTAATTATAAAAATATTTAAATAACATTTACTTATTCTACTGATCTGATTAAAATATTAACGAAATCTACCTAAAATCTTTACATTTTATGTATTTATTATTAACAAAAAAAACCTATTCGGTAAGGAATTTCCTATCCAATTAGCAATCGTTTCCACCTGAAAATTAAATATCCTTCTATTAATAAATTCATGGCCTAAAATATCATTAAGGATATTAGTTTCACATCAATGAGCTAATACTTCGTTTAAGAACAGCGGAATCAATGTATTTCATTCACAATAAAAATTTTCTGGGTGTAAAGTAAATGCTTTTATGGCGGGTTCAACTAAAGAGGCTGCGCGATAAAATATTTGGAAATGTAATGAAATGCTCAAACTTTCAATCAAAAAGTCATAAAATGCTTAGAATTTGAAAAAGAATGCTCAAATTAAAGACCAATCTGAATAACGTTTGATTAATTAAGTTGAGTTGAGTCTATTTAGGCGAAGTTTTTATCAAACAAAATTAATTTTATCTCAAGAACTATTGCGAATTTTGGAACGAAATTTGATACATGTGTAGGAAAAGGCATGATGGATCGAATTATTGAAAAATCTTCGTTTCCTTAATGGAAAAGTTATTAATTCTTAACTCCTGACAAATCTGAATAAGAATAATGCAATTAATTAGTGAAGTTATTTCTACATATTTTAGGAATGATGATATTTTTGCATTAAACATATGCTTGATTCATGAATTTTAAACATTGAAAGCTTGTAAGTAGAAACATTATATGATCCACAAAGAATTTAAAAAGAATATTTAGATTTACTTCAACTTCATGAAACTTAATTCTTCGAGTCCCAATATATATTTTTCCAATATTAAACCAATTTTTAAGACTTCCTGTTGGATGCATATTATGACTAGGACTAAAACAAAATCAAATCTCCCCTGGCTTCATTTATCACTCAAGAACTAATAACGATAATTGAAACTGTCCAGAAAAATGAAATATTTTGCTATTGTTCCAACCAGTTATATCATCATCAAAAGGGTAGATTTCTTCTAAAAAATGAGGGGAGACGGGCTAGAATTAAATAATGTTACAAACTGTAAGAACTTTTATGTTATTTTGACTTAACAAAAAGTTATATCATTAATTTCAACTATTTCGAAGTTTCTTTTCCTGTCAGCTTTCCTAGACGATTCTCTTTCTACCGAAAATATTTTATTTCATATAAATTTGCACAAATAAAACAAACATCTTTTAAATTCTTTTCCAGTTGCCCTGTTTCCAAAACTAATTCTGGACTATTGGGTAACAAGGCTTGGGGAAATGGGTACATGAGTACTAGGGTGGAACGAAAAACTCTTTTTTTTTTCTTTTTTTTAACTTGTAATAGTGGGAAAAAGTTGCCTTTTGATGCAAAAAAGACAAAAATAAAATTTGATTTGAAAATGTCTTGAGGTGCCGCAAGTACGATAAAGTTTCATAAATTTGAAAAATGTTGCTCTATATCAACCTTTTTCTTTAATTTCTCATTTGCAGTTAAAAAGCTCAACTTAAATATTGTGTACTTTTTATTCCTTCCTATTAATAGAACAAACTTTTTTAGGGTGTTTAAAACCTAATGTGAGTGATATTATATATATTAATTATTATTAATTATTGATTATTAGCCAAAAACATGTAAGAAATCGTCTATGAATAAAAAGAGAATATGCTGTTTCTAATCTGGAATTATTTCTCTGTTATATATTTAACTGACGAAAAAAGCTTACAAGTACTCTATGCATCGTCGTAAATGCTGTTGTGTAGCAAAATGCATTTTTTTATTTTGCCAATCAACCGATAATCAATAAAGTTAACGGGGGAGAATTTTTAGTACCTTGAGGTGATATTTGTTTGTGGAGCGAGTTCTTTCCAGCTCAATAAATTTAATATTTATATTTTCTTACAGCCCATATTTTTTTCTTGCACTAAGGACATAAAAAGAGAAGTAACAAATCTATATATTTTCTTTAGATGCGAGTGAAATAGGTCATGTTAAAATATCTATGGAAATGTAGATAGTTTTTGCTTAGTTTTATCGTTAAGGACAGAATGTCGAGCATTTGTTTATAAACCTTTTTCCCTTACAGAATTTCATCCAAAATTTGTTATATACTTATAATTTTGGCGTAAATACCAAATATCATTACTTTTGTTCGTTGTATTTTTTAAAAGTAATTTGTTCACATACAAACAGACAGCTCCAATTCCAAAAATGTTTATTTTGACTCAAGAAAGTCTACAAAGGGAAAAATCCCAAAATCTATAGGTTGAATGTTTTGATTATTGCAATACTTTCTCTATGCATCTGCTGTATCTGAGAAAATAAAGACAGTAGAAATAGCTGTAAAGTATTTAGGGTAAGTGGCCACCGAGTCTTAATATGACTTTTTTGCCCCTTGCGGTCATTAGTGCCTTAGAAAGTGTAAATGGCGCTCAGTGAAAATGCATTTTTTTTTTTTTTGCTCCAACATATTAAGCATTCAAAAGTGACAAAACCTTACTGACGTTTAGTCTCCATGAAGCGTCATAGTTATATTTGTAGACAATTATACCCCTGCCCTTCGTTGCTCTGGCACTAAGAAACAGATGTCGAGCAAAATACCATTCTTACAGCAAAAATACTGAAAAGACTTGCTGAAAGTAGCATCTATGACCTGAATCCACAATCCAAACCGGGTAGGCATGGAATGGACGGATTGGAAGCCACCTACTGTGGTGTTGATTTTCTTCGCCAAAAAAATTTCGGTCGACAAGATATTCTACTGAGTTCGTAGGTGTCTTGTCCATCAACTGCTTCATGCCACGGGGGTGAATATTGCAACTATGCATAACAACAAGACCGAACATTTTGATTCATTTCTAAGAAGAATAAAAACAATTATTACTGTCCTTATTAAGTCGATAGAATAAGAAAAATAAAGCCATAAAGCATAATAAAGATTGCATTTTTTCTCTGGCAAGAGCATCTTTAGCAAATGCAATCTCACAGTACTAATCTTTCTCCGGCTGAAATATAATATTACAAGATAAAATAGGAATATTAATATGAATACACAGTTTCACGTGCCATTATAAATCAAAATGAAAGCAATACACAAACAAATACTAGAATAACGAACGATAAAGTTAACTTTATTCATTATCTTCTATTGGCAAAACACAAAATACATTTTGTTACCTAATAGTAAACAATGGCGGCGAGTTGGGGTGCTTTCTCCCCACACACCCTGTTAGAAATTAAATTTTAATTCATTTTAACTCACTTAAACGAAGAATTATGAAAAAAAGCAAAGGAATCCCGCGAAACCAGCTAATTTTGTAGCTAATTTTTTAAATTTGTTGTCTACCTTCTATACTCCCAAATACTTTTAGTTGGCTATAATTTTTTTTTTTGCCCTCGCCCCCCCCCCCCCACACACACACTTATAACTTCCAATAGCAGCAACTGATGCTAATGACAAGAATACACAAAGTACTTGTGAGCGTTTTTCGTCAGTTAAAAGTATATCCAGAGCAATAATTCCCAAACTAAAAAACAGCATGTCTTCTTTTTCCATAACCGATTTTTGCACATTTTTGGCTAATAATCAATATTTTTATATACTTACAATAAGTTTTAAACACCCTGAAAACGTTTTTTCTATTAAAAAAAGGAATAAAAAGTATCAAAGTAAATGAATAAAAAATATTTAATATGAGCTTTTATACTGCAAATGAGAAATTAGAGAAAAAGTTTGAAATAGAGCAAAATTTTTCAAATTTATGAAACTTTTATCGTGCTTGCGGCACCTCAAGACGTGTTCCAATTGGCATCAAATTTTATTTTTGTCTTTTCTGCATCAAAAGGCAACTTTTGCACGTTATTGCAAGTTGAAAAAAGAAAAAAAGGTTTTCTTTGGTACCACCCTAATGAGTACCCATTAACCGCAAACTCCTAACTTAATATACTGTGTAATATTCAGTCTTGAAACCATGGCTGCTGAAATAATAACATCTGCAGCAGTGGCGTAGTTATAAAGGGGGTCAGGACTGGCAAAATGCTTGGGGTCCATGGTCTTAGGGAGTCCCGACCCAAGGAGTTACAATACTACTGTCCTCCTCTAGATTCTTATTCTTGGAATTGTTAGGAGGATTTTGAAGAAAAATTTTCAAAATCCTCTTAACAAATACAAGAATAACAGTCTCGTGGGTTAAAGCGCATGTAGGCAATATAGGCAATAAAAGAGCAGACCAACTGGCAAAAGACGCAACGCAACATGGGCAACCCTATTCACTTATTAAACTTCCTAAACCTCACATAAAAGGCCTCCTCCGGAAGAGCATGCTTGAGGAGTGGCAAACCTTATGGAAGAATGGCGATACAGGCAGGAAAATATATAACATCAGGCCCTCAGTTAGTCTCCGTCCCACTAACTGGATTAGAGAGGATGTTATCTTCTTCTCTCAACAGAAAAGAGTCGCCAATAACCTCGTCTCCAGGCATAAAATTCGTGGGATTATCAAATTCATGAGCGAAAACAGAGATCTTTTCCGGCCTCCCTAGCCTTCAACTTTCCAGTGAGCTGAACTGAAAGACTCAATTACCGGACATTCCCCCCCCCCTTTAGAAAAGAAAGGAATAACAACATCTAAAGAAAAGAAATTACGAACTAATAGTGAAACAGTGAAAATGCCTGTGTTGTACATAGAGTAAATATTTCTTTCTTTTTGTTTATTTTGTTTTACTTTTTTCGTAAATAAAATTCCCGTGTCTTGCCAATCAAACCGTTCAGTGACCGGTCTGGTCACGGGTACGGGGGTAAGAGAGACGGCGTTCTGTTCTTTCCTCCTCTAGATGTGCTGGGTAATACGGAATTTAATAGGGCAATCATTGTATCTGGTTACTTTGCATTGCATGTAGCCCAGAGAGCTCTGCACGCCCCGTCCTTTGGACAATAGGAGTATGTCCTTGTGCGGGTCTTGCCTGTCTGTGAAAGGGAAAATTTCTCCCAGGGCTGCAATGTCTTTTTAAAGAATCAATTGACATTCCTTTTATTGGTGATAAAGGAGGTTTAAGTGGTAAACATGGAGAAAGAGTTTTATTTTGGTAGTTTTAAACTGAATATTTAAAAATTGTTAACTTTTTGTTTAATCCGGGGCAGGTTCCATGAATTGGGGGAGTGATATGTGTTGGTGTGATTTGGTGTGTTGTTTCAGTGTGTGTTGTGTGTATTTGATTGGTTTGTCCCATTTAATTTGAATTCTTTGTAATTTTTAATGGCGTATAATTTATAAATTCTTCATTATCTTTTTGGCTCGTGTGACTATTATATATAGGTAATGATTAATGATATTGTTTATTGGAAATTGACATACTTTTATTGTAATATCATGGAAAGCCTGTTCTGCGCTGTCTTGTCTGGCAGTAACTTTGCACATCATTAACATAAGAAAATATAATATGAATACTGTAATTAATTTCCACTCATGTCATGCGTGCAGTTTGAACACTTTTTTGAAATCTTAATAAATATCTTCCTTTCCGGCTCAACCCCAGCAGGGTAGGCGGAGTCAGGGTGGGTTGTGTATTGCGCAGCGTCCTACTCTCCATGATTGAGAAATGGGGCCACATCCCAAACATTTTCCGGGGGTTCGAATACCGTCTAGTTACGTCACTGACTTAAGGACTAGTTAGAAAAGAAAGAGGAAGAAGATAAGGAGAGCATGTGTGTGAGATTGGAAAAATAGTTAAAAAATAAAAGAGGGTTCAGAATATACACGAAACTAAATTAAATATTAATATTTAATAAAGTAACACTGTGAAAGCAAGGGAAAAAAGAAAGCGTTCAGACTCCTCTGACTCGAGCTCTGGGAATGCTGAGAACTTCAGTATTCACGATGAAAGCGCTATTAAACCTCAAAGACATGCTGGTATATTTAAAACCAATCACTTGCCCACCTAAGGTCGGTCAAAGAGGTGTATGCCTGGGGCTAGTGTGGCCCCACACCGAGCAATCATATGCGTAGATCAGAAACTGTTATAATATTATGAAATTCGGCCAAATTTATTTCCTATATTCTGAAATCCACAAAAATTTAGACCGAGAACAAAAAATAATGAATTGAAGTTACTTGTGTTGAAAATAAATGCTAAGTTATCATAAAAACAGATTATTTCAAAATGGAAATAAAAGGAATGGAAATAATAACCTGCACAAAGGTGGTATATTTGCACGACGACCAGCGCGGCCTTTATCGAAGGCTGCGTTTTCTGAGGTACCAGGAACACAAGAACTGGGCTAATCAGCAATAGGGTTGAGTGTTCTTAATAGATGAGAGCCGATTTCCTCTGATTAACTATTCTGGAAGTATATACATCTGGAGAGAGCGGGGAACACGCCATCATTCCTCCAACATCATTGAAATTGACATATTTGGAGGTGGCGGAGTTCTCGTTTGGGGAAGCGTCATGCTTGGCAGCCATACTTGACTTTCCTATCTTCCAAGTAGGTTCAGTGACAGCTGCCCGCTATTGCACCATTTTTTTCGTTCCTCACGTGCGTCTTTTTAGATATGCTATTGGTGTCCTCAGTTCCTCTTCTTGGACGATAACGCTACACCTCATTGTACACTGACTATCACAGAGCAGTTAGGAAGTGAGGATATTCAGCACATAGATTGGCCCGCAAAGTCTCCAGGCTTAAATCCAATCACGCACGTATGGAAAATTCTCGGGAGACGTTTCGCAGCACAGCACCAGCCTTCAAGAATAGTTTCCCAGCTGTGATTGCCGCTACAAGAGGAATGGTCCACGATGCCTCAACAGCTCGTTGACAACCTCGTACTTAAATGGACAGAAGTTATAAATACTGCCCCGCAGTCGGGGGTGGTCATATCCCCTACTAAAGACTGGATTTGTCTTGCCATTCGCCTGCCTAATGAAATTTTCTGTCTTCTGCCCAATTATGCTCAAAGCCAACTTTTCTATAAAGTTCCTTTACACCCTTTGGATTTCTTTTTCGGAAAATTTTGTTCTCTTTACCCCTGTTCAAACATCTTGAGGATCTTATGGTACGATTTATGTCGATTTAGAACAGTTCTGCTCGACTTCATATTAGAAAACCCTTCTCGTCTTTAACTTTTCCACACCAGTCTATAAAATATTGCCTTATTAAAATTCTAAGTATTAAAAACAATTTACCAAAGAAAACTTCCACGTGGTCTCTTGATAAATTCTTCAAAAAGAAACAATTCTTTTTTTCAAAATATATAACTCTTTACATGGGTTCCATGATATACAAGACATAATTAACTATAAACTTCAAGGTGTATAAAAAAAAGTTGTGTATTTAAATTTAATAGTCCAATAAACGGTTTGTATACAGATGGCTCGAAAACCGAACACGGAGTTGGAGCTGTCTTCCTCGTCTTGACCGATGACATCTGGACCTACCATTGGTCTGCTAAACTCAACGACAACAACGCCGTATTTCAAGCTGAACTCACTGCACTTCAAGAAGCAGTAAAATACGCATCTCATCTACCAAACCATAATACCTTTAAAATACATGTAGACAATAGAGCAAGTACTATGGCATCTTCCAATTCAAAGAGCACAAACCAAACAGCAAGACAAATTTTCAAAATTCTCCTACCAAATCCAAGAATAAAAGTCTCGTAGGTAAAAACGCATGCATGCAATATAGGTAATGAGAGAGCAGACCAACTGGCAAAAGACGTAACGCAACATGGGCAACTCTACACACTTACTAAGCTATCTAAATGACCCATAAAAAGCCTTCTCCGGAAGAGTTTGCTTGAGAAGTGGCAAACTTCCTGGAACAATGGCGACACAGGCAGTAGTGTGGCAAAGGGGGAAGGGGACTGCTTGAACTGCTGCCCCAGGCGCCGGTCTTGGGGGCGCCGTGATGGCAAACACTTGAGTCAAAATTATAAGTTTCTTTTTGTTGTGTATTTTAATGAATTGTATAATACTGTTATATTCAACCTCTACCTTGAACATACTTTGGACCCGGTTACTTAACATATATTTAGCAATCGATAATCCGATCAGAGTGTTCCCGTTTTGCAGCTACACGAAGGTTATTTTGGTACGGATCTAGTGAAAATCAATGTTGCCAGATGATGAGGGCAACACTTGAGTCAAAATTATAACGTTTGATTCATTGTTTATTTTTATGAATTATATAATCTTGTTATTGTTTTTATGTGATCAAATTAAATGTTTCTTACTCTACAAGGCTGAAAATAACTCTCAGCTGTTTAGAAGGGACAAGCCTGGGTTTGTTCATTTACCACAAGTGTTCTATCGAAATTTTATAGCTTTATGGAATTCTGGGTACATTTGAACGTGAGGCAAGTTATCACATTTTTGTTTTCATATTCATTATTTTTATTTAAAGATGATCTTTTCCTTTTTACTGTAATTACATTTAATTTACTTAATTTTATGCTACAACAATGACTGCACTTTCGCCGCGGACGGGCGATGATATTTTGCAATCCTATTTATTCCATGAATGTTTGGCGACAAACATGTTTGTTTCAATTCGGATTTAAATTACATGTAGCATATTTAAAGTCTTCTTTTAAAAGGAGTTATTTTTCTTACAAAAATCGCCTGGTGGATGTACTTGAACGTAATCCAACCCGCAAGATAAAATCTTTATTCCACAAAAAATTTTAGCAAAACTCTAAGCACAAAACAGCGCTTGAATCAATTAACAACAGAGATCACCTCTAAATCTCAGTCATAGCACTTTCAATAGCGCTCAGTGTCTAATTAGCTCACCAGCTTGATCTGCTGATCAAAGTCCAACGGACTGACTCTTGGTTTGAGAACTAGCTTTTATGCCTTTTCAACAGGAACTGACGTCACATAGTAATCTCTAGAAGATTCTTGATATCTCAAGCTCCTAGTAGATATAGGACTACAATTCATGATTTTTGTAGCAAATTCCTTTTGTCGTCAAAGTGGTCAAATCGTCAAAATGATCGTCAAGTTTGTCGTCAATGTCGCCAAATTTGTCGCCAAGATTAGCATGTCCGGGAAACAACTTTACAACTTCGTAACATTATTTTAAATTAGATAGAGAAGGAATGTTTGGGAGGACTTCAATCAAGAATTTTAGATATTTTTTGGCATATTATGGTGAAATTATAGCGATAATAAATAGTTCTTGCGATGTTTTAATCTCTCCTTAAAAGTCTACGCAAGACCAACTTTAAAAGGGCAAAATTAACAGATGAGAAAAGTTGCATAACATCTACATCATCATTTATATCGAATGAAAAAATAACATGATGCTTTGAAAAACTAATCGAAATAACCTAAAAATGATATTAAATTTCCAAAAACACTTAAAAGAAAATATTAAAAATATCTTTAAAAAGAGATATCTATCAAAATTTTCGCAGATTATAAATTAGATATATATCGAATCCCGAAATTTTGTGAAGAGTAAAAGTATTTTTCATTATTTCTTAGTCAATATGTCTCAAAGAAAAGAAACCCGAATTATGATAACAGTGAAATTAAAATGAAACTAAAAATGCGCAATAAGATAGCTGAGAAAAGAGCAAATGTCCGTTTTTATAGTATGAAAAAGTGTCAATTTGAAATTGAAGTGCGAAAATATTTCACTATGCAAAACTTATCAAATGAAATAAAATAAAACTCTTCATGCTATGAGCGTGAGACACAGCACATTTCAACAAAAGGTATAACTAGAAAACATAACATTTGCACCAACCACTTTCGATTTCATTTTTCATTATCATATTAGAAATTTTTATTATCTTTTTATCTTTAATCATCATTCGGCCATATCTTTAATTATTTATGACCATTTAAAATTTTTATTATCATCTGAATCCATTGAAGTAAAATGGATATACAGATATATAATCAGTGGTGGCTCGTGTTATACAATCTTGGGGTTGCTGTAACTTTTAATATTTCATTGCTCAGTAATGTATATTTGTACCACCTACATTTTTTGGCTCCTTTCATTAACTTTGAGTAATTTTATATTTAATGAATAAACTTATTACATTTTTTCTTCAAAAAGATAAGTATTATAACAAATTAATTTTAATTAAAAATTTAAGCTCGAAATTTGTCTTTCAATTCCTTTTCCTGTATTCCTTACTACAATTATAAAAATTAACACAGCTGCAATTGAACTTTAAAATGACAGAATAGTACAGAAATAAAATAATTTTCTTATTAATTAACAAGAAAAAATATTATAGTATAACTAATATAAAAAGGAGCATATGTGAAAACTATTTATTAGTATCATTAAAAATTACTTAAAAATAAAATGCTTTCTTGTTTAATTTTCAGCGAAAACGTCAAAAAATTAACCTTGATGCTGTACGATGATTAAATCATTTTTATCAATTGAAATAAAAATTGCTATGTGTAACCTATCCCGATTCAGATTGTGTGCATCAGAAAATATTTTATTATGTTTTTAATCTTAAAATGCTTAGTTCAAGTTCTGATGTAGTATGTAGTAACAGGAATTGACAAGGTGAGAAAAAAATTATTAATTTATTCTATTACATCTATCTAAAGATGGGCTGCGATGTTTTAAAATAGGAATATGCTTATCAATATTCTGTAAGAAATTATGTTCCTTGACGCTGACCGTGTTTTATTCGAAGTCGAGGCTTCTTAAACTGTGAATCATGATCCGAAATAGAAAGGTACAGAATATTGGAGGTCACGAAAATTTTGAAAATGTATTTGTATCATGGAAAATTTCTCATATGTATTTCATCGGCATTCATAACTAAAAATTATCGAAAAAACTCCTTTGGATTGCAAGAAATTTCACTGAAATTTCATTACTATAAAAAAACATTCTTCAATTAAATTTTTATTTGTCATTAATTATCCTTTATTTCATTATTTATTTTCAAAGTTTTGGCTCGCGAAAACATTTTCCGCGTTAGAAAAACGTTTAAAACTCCGTTTCTAACGTCAAGGGAACTGTCGACTTCGACAGTACCCTTTCAGCTTAAAATTATTGTAGGGAAATGTAAGGAAATTCTGCGCTGTGTAACTGAGCTTGCGCGCATGCGAAATTCGGTGCTGCAAGAATCCACTGTTCTCGTCTGAGTAAGTTAATTTTCCCTTTGCGGTTCTTCTTCGGTTAAGGAAAAAATAAGATAGGGGAAATTAGTTTTCTGCGTCAGTTTTTCTTCGCGTTTCATTTGAAGATTGAAATCGCTTAATGTAAAACTGATTGTTGATACATTTAAATATTAAATGCGAAATAAAATTAATTGATTAAATTTATACAATGGAAAAAGTTGGGGATGCAGCAGTACCGTAGTCCCTATGCATGAGCCCACCCCCTTTGTATATAACCATACTAGTGATAGAAAGCATTCCATTTCCAGTAAAGAGAAATAATTATTTGATTAAATCAATAAAATCAGTGGTAGAATCTCTTTCAGGATTAGAATGTTTACGTGCTGATTACAAATACTTCTAGATTCAAGTGAAAAATGTTCGAATTTTGAAAATATTTCAAAAGTAAAATTTAAATTACAAAATTTTCTACCTTCAACTTTCAAAATTATTCGTCTTGCTCTAACATCCATTTTATCTTCAGCATCTTGGGAAAGATAATTTAATCCATTGAAGTCGTTTTGAGCAATTTTCAGACCAGCATGAACGCTGAACGTTTGGATGAATGAATGTTGCTATTTTCTTCAAAAGATATTGTGACAGACTGGATATTCCCGATGTTGTATGGAAATACTCTCAATTAAAACTCCGTAATTTTTCTCGAATTTTTCGTAATTTCAGTTTTTTAAAAGAATAAATTAAATATAAATTTATTCTGATCGAATATTTTATAATCGTTTTCATTCATGAAATTCGTTTTATTTTTAAATTATTGATTGTTCTGAATACTTTTCAAACTTTTCGTTTGTCCATTCTCTCATTACTTTCTAAGCGTATTAATAGTATATGGTACAGCATTAAATACAATACGAATTCAAGACTCAATTTCAGTTTCCACCTTCATAATCTAATTTCAGTTTCCAATTTCAATTTTCAATTCCAATTCCCAACTTCAATTCCAATCTCCAATTTCTATTCCAATTCATTTTGAATTGTATATTGAATTGAAACTGAATATTGGCATTAAATATTGGAAAATTTCATTGCATGGAAGATATATTCCTGTACAGTCCTCCACAACAACAAATGGGACTCCTTTACAACGCGAGTATTTATCACCGCATCTTCACAAAACTGATGTCGATATAAATGACTAGAAGGGACAGATTTATTCAAATCACGTAACTGATTAACCTAATTGACATGGTTAATTAGCTGCTATCTCGAAATTTTTCCATTAACTCTACCAGTTTATTCATTGAATTGATTCCTCGTCATGAAATTAATCCAAAAAAAATTTATGAAGTCCTGATAAAAATTTCGAAAATTATAGGATTTTGGAAAACGGCATTTCCAACAATAAATGTGTGAGTCATATAAACTTTTAACGAAATCTCGGAAACTATTACATATTTCTCAAAATGTTTTTGGCTCATAGAAAGAACAAAATTTTACTACAAAAATCAATGAAATAAATTCATAATTAAAAAATGTAATATTTTTTACAAATTTTTAAACATGACTGTGAAAAAAGTGACTTATAATAAAATTTTTATATGAGAGCAAGGCTTAGATACTAAAACGTCGGAATGCAAAAAAATGTATGCATATCTGCAATAGTTTTCGAAATATTAACAAAACACTGGAAAATTACCACAGTCGACATGTAACTCTCAATAACACCCACTTGTTGAGGGACCGTATATTATCTTTATTTGTATCTATCCATCTACTATTCGTGGAACACGAGCTTTAACGGCTATAATAAAATCGAGGTTTGATAGATAACATTTTTATTTTCAGATCAGACAGTTTTGAAATTAAATGGATTTTTTTCTTTTCAAAAAAAATAAATATTTTAAGTCAGTTCATGTAAAATTTGTAAGATTTCTTATGGACTTGGTCCTCTTTTACTCTGAACCCTCCAAATATTGGTTTAATTTTAGATCAGAAGATTTAAATATTTTTACTCATATTATTTAAAATTTGTAGTATGTAATCAAGTATAATTTCTCATTAAAAAAGAATAATCATATTGTTGATTTGCGTTTCATAACAAATCATTTATATTTTATTTTCTTTCTTTCTTTGTCAAGATTTGATTATCAATGGCTAGTCGTGTAAATAATACATATTTATGAATTTTTTAAATACAATTTATAAACATAATATGTAATTTTATCAGATCAATTTTCAGTTTCTTCTTATGCTTCTCAATGAGTTAAAAATTTTAATTTTTAATGAGCACTGAATTTCTTTGAAAAATTTGGGGACTGAAATAACGATTGCTATTTCATTGTAATTTTTAAAATAGCAAAATGGGAAGTATTATAAAAAATTTACCTAATTGTGAATCATTGTCATTCTCAATCAAATTCTCAGACAATAAATCACTATTTCTCATCGTATGACATTATTTCACAAAGATAACTAAAATACTATTGTTAAAAGGCAACCATTGTATCCTATCAAATCAGGATGATGTTTTAGAAATCCTTTTATCCAATCATTACTTAATGTATTATTAATATATCTATCTATTACTGCACCTTCTTACTAACATAAGCGTTTCTTATCATTTTAAGATCTACACTATTGTCAAGAAAACAGAAGGCACTGAACTGGACTATACTATAAGCTTCAACGGCCTTTTTCTCCACATTGGTGAAAACCAAACACCTTCCAGTTGCTTTTTTCGTGAAAAATTATTCGCTTGGGGACACCATAAACGGTTTCTTTCTCTCTAAGGGTGCACTCGTCTTGTGAAATGGCATTAATGCAAGCTTCTGAGCTCTGGAGAGTAATCCATATAATTGCAAATCCCTTACTACCTTCGGCATATCTGCAGCAAATATAAGCATTGTTGTCATGATTAATTAACACTAAGAGATGATAAAAATAAATTTTGAAAAACAATGGGGTTACTTTGTACCACAAATTCCGGTGGTCAAAGAAACCCTCTTTTTCGGTGCAGAATTTCCATCAATAAAATCTTCACAAAAACTGTCTCAATGTTTTGTTCCTTCTGTAACCTCCTGAATGATTGTTATACACGTTTAAGGAATGAAACACAATAATCATTAGGGGCGGCGCCAGCAGGGGGCAATTGCCCCCCGTCGGCAAAAAATCTTTGCGATGTTGGGAGATGTTGAGAGCAGGATATCAAGGAATCTAATAATTTTAATCCCATCTTTAAGTTATTATGTAATAAACGGTAGAGATAAGCGATTAGTGTCCGAATTTGAGGACTTATTAACGGCTAAGTCAACAGAATCACCGACATCCTTTTAAATTGTCGTCCATTCGGCCAGTAGTTCGCACCACATTTTACAGAATAACCGACAAGGAGACTAATGAATCAGATGTCGCATTTTGCAGACTGTTTTCAGTCGGTCGGCTAAGAGATCAACAAGACGGATGAAAATTTGTTTGTTCTGTTTTTTCTATCGACTGTTTCGATCACTTTTTGGTGGAATTATTAGGTAAAACTAAAGTATCTGTATTGCACAAGACTGTAGCTATACATAGTGGTCATTACCCTCAACGGCCATTTTTGTTGGGCGTGGAATTTTTCGGCTCATAGACATAATCTTAAAATAAAATCTATTAATGGACACTCAAACCCTTCTGAACAGTCGTGTTTTTCGCGCGTTCAACTTCAATGAAATACCTTCGTTTCGTCTCTTCGACCGTGGACATTTATAAAGAAAAAAATGGAGGAAAGAAAGAAAAAAATATTGATGCACTCAAACACAACACCGTAAATCAGATAGAAATTAATCATTCCTTTCCCAATGTGAAGAGATAAATGAATTTCGGACTCTACCAGTTTTGGGCATTAAAGAGTTTATTTGTGCCTTTCAGTTGTTGATTCGAACTCTGATAAAAAATTTGTTAATATGGTCGCGGCCCTCAGTGAATGAAACTTTCAGCTCAACTTCTTTAGGAAAAATAAACGTTATTATTGCCTTTCTTCAACAACTACCGACGAAACAATTATAGATATATTTTTACAATTAAAAAAAATTGAAAAAGTGACCTCCAAAAGAGCTGAAAGACCCAAGAAGACACAAATTTAATCTTTTTTTCTAAAAACGAAAGAAAGAAAGAAATATATATAGAGAGAAATTTTCGGATAAAGTACTTTTTTCTTTGGATAAATTTTAAAAACAGATTTATCAGAAATGACGAATTAGGTCTTATTTAAATATTTTATACTCCCACTCCCAAACATAATAACCTTTAAGAGTGGCCAATTTTCCTTGGAACGGTGGGTGACCACTGTAGAGAGTTTTCGGTGCATTACATACTAGCTGCCCTCTTCGACTAGCTTGTTCGTCGGGAATATAAATTCAGTTGAATTTCATGTGCATAATTTGATTTTCATAGTTCCCTTAAAAAGCAATTTTAAACTTCAAATTGTTGCAGAAACTTAACCCGTGTTCTTTTAGAAGCTTTGCATGTGTTCTGTTTATTGTCTACATGAACGTCCCTAATGGAGTCAGGTAACTGCATGTGTCATCTAACATCTAATTGCACGTCATCGGCACATTTCTTATTCCTTATGCAAAATACGCATTTGATTTCAGCATGAAAATGGCGCGACATATCTTATGTCTTACAGCATACTAGCTGGATTAAAACATGCTGATAGAAAGAATTAAAACACAACAACCATAATCATTGAGCTTACTAAATTTGTTTCCAAATATAATTATTCCCTTAGAGGACTTGGTTTACAAATTTCACAGAAAAATTGATAAACAAAAGAAGGAAAATCCATCAGTACATTACCTTACCTTTCAATAATGGAAGAGAAACACGGATTTAAATATTATTTGGGTAAACACTGGCAAAGGTTCGAATCAGATTGCAACAATGAAAATAATTGTTTTAAATTATGCCTAAGAATATTTTTACAAATGTATTAAAATTAAAGAAAAAAATACGACAACTTCATTGATATCATCAAAAAAATTAGTTTTTAAATTTTTAGATTGTGGCTGGTACAGATCAAATATACTATTTTAAACTTGCACAATAAACGTGGAGCATTCTGATTTGTTAGCTATGCTTGCAAAGTGAAATGAATTGGTAAAATCGATCCAGTTGTTGAGATTGGGAACACAGTCAAGGTTTCCCCTCCTAGAGAATGTACAGTGAAATAGTGTTTTTGTGATTTTACTCGAAAATGAAGGATTGAGATGGAGAAGCGACCATCGGCGATGTATCTATGGTCGTGGGCTTTCATATAAAATAAAAATTGGCGAAATCGATCCTGTGGTTGGGGGGGACTCTCTCAAGAGTTTTTCCATTGAGAATGTGTAGTGAAGTAGTGTTTTTCCGATATCTCTCGAAAATGGAGGATGATGAGATAAAGGCAATCTTTGATGACATTTCTAGGGGTCATAAGCTTTGATACGAAATAAATATTGTCAAACTCGGTCCATTGGTTAGGGCTGGGAATTGGTCCTTTGGTTTTTCAAATTATTTTAAATATATAAACTAACCACATTCGGCGATCGCCTGTTCGCCCGTAACATTAGTAGCTAGTAGATGCAACTCGGTGAAATAAAGTGGCGAATTGCTTGTTGTAGAAGCTAAGGGACTCTGCCAAAGTTTTATTTTGCAATATATTTCGAAAATGGAAGGTGGTGGGTGGCAGGAGACTATTGATGACATATCTAAACGTCATAAGTTTACGTATGAAATAAAAAATATCGACATCGGTCCAGTGATTGGTACTAGGGGACTGGTCCACTGGTTTTTCCAATTATTTTAAGCTAGCCGCCTTCGGCGACCAGTTTTTTCTCCGGGAATATGATTTCAATTGAATCTTGCATCATTTTATATTCATTATTCTCTTAACAACGTAATTTTAAACTTCAGATTGTCTTAGATATTTAATCGATGTTCTATTAGTGACCTTGGACCTCTTCTGTTCATTGTCTACATAAATGTTCATAATGGAGTCAAATAACTGGCCATGTCATGTAACCTCTAATACCATGTTATCGGTACTATCTTCACTTTCCTATTCCTCTCGTAAAATCTGCATTTGATTTCAACATTAAAATGAAACAGCGCATTTTATGACTCGCGGCATGATACCTGGATTAAAACATGCCAAAAAAGAATAAAATGATAGCAACCATAATCATTCATGTTAATGGATATATTTCTTAATATAATCTCAGAGAGCTTGATTTACAGATTCCACAAAACTTTTCAGGAAATAAAATATGAAAGCAAAATGTATTAGGATATTACCTCATCGTTCAACAATGAAAACGGTTTGAATTGCGTTGCAACAATGAAAAGAATTGTTGTAAAATATGCCAAAAAAATTTTAAAAAATTTATTAAAAACCGAATTTCGTAGCTTTAGGTCCAGCGGTTTTTCCTGTAGAGAACCAATACACACACAAACACACACATTCTCCGTTATTATTACTAGAGATATGAAGATGTGCATTTATAGGTTTAAAATTTGTTAATAATTATTTTCACTTGTTTTGGCTAATATTTTATTTTGTTATGATATTTAAATAATAATCTGCAAATTTTTTCCAATATCAGTGCGGTACATTTTATTTCCTAAGAGATTTATGTTCAGACTTCTTCATTTTCTGTTATCGCTTGTCGTTCAGTCAGACAATTCTTACTGCACCGACTTTATATAAATAGCTAATTATTTCAATTAATTAATTATTATAGTTGAATTCGCTAATTAATACTTAATTACCTTTAATTAAATACAAAATTGATTACTATGTGTTATTTTGAAGTTACCTAAATTAGAGAAATTTTGCTTGCTCCTCCCCGGTCGGAAAATTTCTGGCGCCGCCTCTGTAATCAGTGTTGCCAAAGGACGAGAAGAAAATCTCAATCCCGTGCCCTTAAGCAGTTAGTCTCTATTTTACTTTTCAACAAAAATTCTATAATTGTACTAAGTTACCTCCGTTGGTGTAAAATAACCCCGGATTACGGTAGCAGTTAAGTCGTAAAAGCTGAATTCTTTTTTATATATCATAACAAACAGAAGCATTTTAATTTAGTTATATTCAAACATTAGAGTTGTACTCATTAGACTGGTAAATGTAACTAATATTCAGAATGAGTTCAAAAGAAAGTTAACGTTGACTATACCAGTGATGAGAAAATAGCGATCATTGTTAGTGAAAAGGTGGAAAAACCCTATAATAGTTGATGAACATTATAAATGTCTGGAATAACAATGAAATATTATTTTCATGAAATTCATTAATTTTAAAAAGTTTTATATTGTAAGATAAAGATTTTTAAGACTTATATTATGTAATGTTTCTGAAAGAAATCTGAGCATTTTGCTAATCTTAGTTCCTGTTCAGAGTCTGCTATTTGAAATGAACATCTCACCTTGCTGAAAATATGTAGAAGAGTACAAGAAGAGGTTTTAAGGCAATCATAAGCATTCTTTTCTATTTTATGCACCTCGTCAATCTGAAAATTCTATTTCCATTGTCTGCCCCACTTTTCACGCGAGATGAATGATGATAATGAAGGGTACTTGTTCTCCTCGTATAAATACTTGTGCACCTGCTATTTTTCCTTCGCTACAACCTTTCAAACACTGAAGCTGTTACTCCTACGCCAGTATTGATTTCTTCCTACCGCATTCGAGACTTGCTGAAGCGTAACTATAGTTTCAACATCTTCTGTTCATTCATTTCTATATTCGCTGCACTCTCAAGAACTTAGTCTCTTTTTCTCAAACGACATTATACGAGTAGTAGTTTCCCTTCTGTTATGTATATTCATAGGAAAGAAAAACGCGTGTTATAAAATTTCTATTAAACTGCTATAAATGTTGCTTCTCAGGATAAGAAAAATAAGTCTCTTCATATTCTTCAGAAATGCAAGCTGTTTCCAAAACGAATCATAATCTAAAAGTAATACACTGATATAAAAATAAAACATTCAATTAAAGTCTAGAAAGCAATAAATGTTCATTAAATGTTTTTGTCGTGTTTGAAATGAAACCACGCTTTTCAATTCATTTATACATGAAATAAGTTTAGTATTTACAGAATTTCAAAACATTGTTTCTCATGAACTAATTCTTTAAATGTTGAATGGAAAATAAATCTTCCTGTGACTTTCACAGACTCTAATGTCAATACGACATTGAATCGTTAAATTGTTTGGAGCTTAGGAAAGCAAGCGTTCTCGCGAAGGAATTCTTTTTCTTGACGACGCGGCGGAATAGCTTTGCAGCAGTTGGACTGGCAATATTGAGCACTTATTTATCAAAATAAGCATGAATTAGTTTTGAAATAAATATCAATTAAAATGATAGTGTTTCTATTTTTATCCGTTAAAATCTTCCCTCTTCATTGACTTGTAATGTGATAAGCGATTTAACTTTTTCCATTAATTTTTTGCTGTGACTCACTTCGTTTTTTTCAACTAAAAGGAAAAAGAAGAACATCCGATTACTTTTTAATCCTTTAATAATAACGGATTTGATGATATTTTTCGATTAGTTTAAAGATACTTTCAATTGGTTTGAATTAAATGTTCCTTTTCGTCAGCAAATTTGATTCCCCTTGTTATTATGTTAATCCTTTCTAGCCTTTACCATACATTTAAATTTTGTTGCTTTTAAATTCTCTGTTGATGATAATTTTTACCCAGGTAAAGGAACAAAATTAATATCAGTCATTAAATTTGTTTTGATTTTATGATATTCATTTAAAAGGAGAAATATAATAAACTAGACTACATAATTCTTTAAATAGTAGAAAACAATATGTATTTTAAATTTATGATTAATAGTTCCAAGTTAAATGAAAAGCTACAACAATAATTTGTATTTTAATAAAATTCAGATCTGGTACAAATAATGTGAATTTCCGGGGGTTTTAAACAAACTTCACATCAAATAAAAATAGAAAACGGTTAATAAATCAAACCTGGACATTTTCTTCACAAAGCTAGAGTAAATTTATAAAAGTAGAATCTAACAGTACGTGGAGCACGTCATCTTTCTGTGCAAATTATAATCTATACCAAAGAAATATCAGCTTATTAAAGAGCTTATTCTACAGCTCCAGATTATTGTTTAACATAAGAACAAGAATACACTGGAAATTTTATTTAATTATGAAGTTGACAGAGAGAACCAGTTATTTCTTTACTGGCAATATATAGTTTTCGTCTAAAATTTCCTAGGGGGTTTTTTTGCAGTGTTCCTATAAAAAAACCTTAAAGGGCTGAAGAGAAAATGTCAAGAAAAAAGATACAGATCGCTGTGCTACAGTTATTTCTAATGACTGGAGGTGAAACATCGCCTCATTGCATGTTCAGAAAAATGGTGCCATTTAAAGAGATTAAAAGGTCTGGTGCCTAAATATTTCATAAGGATGATTACACAGAGTAAACCCTTTTATCGTGGATCATAAGCTAATTTCTAAACCGTCAGGAATATACTTCCAGTTGGAAAAATATTTTAAATGAAGTAAATAACTATTTTTGTGCTGTTTGAGTCAGTAAGTATATTGCTGAAAAAATTACAAAATATAAATTTTTACACAGCCCCCATGATCTTATAAGCTACATTTAGTAAAATATTATTGATGCACTAACAATTTAGACAAAAAGGTCTGCTCTTCTGCAACTAAAATTGACAGTTATGAAACTTATTCCGAGGCTGAATTCCATCGCATAATAAAAACTCTTAAATGGTCGTATCAAAATGAAATTACGCATAAATGAATTATTAGGTTTTAAATTGCTTTGGATTACGAGACATGGGGAGGCATATCAGCCCTTCTAAAACACTACTTATTCCTACTTATTTACTTATCATAGATTTATTTCTTTGTATGCTTGCTGTACATAAATATATATTATATACAGGTCAGTTGTATGGATGGTCTGGTTTGATTTACATTAATAGCTTGGTTTAGATTAATTAACATCACACTAAATCTGCGCTTCTGGGCTATCAGAATCATTCTATGATGGAACTTGTAAGAAGAATCCGGAGAGAGCGACCATGTTAATTGGAACCTCTGTCAGAGGACGTCATAACACACTAGTCTGGCAATCCCTCTTCAAACTACCAAACACATCGACGGAGAGAGTTTTTTCGACGACCAGATTCAGCTTCAGATTTTTCAGGTCAAAATCTCTTGGAAGACAGGAAAGTGAACAATATTTTGTAAATAACATTATGTTTATTAATGTTACTTTATTTGAGAAATATTTCTCAAATTTTAAAATGTAATGATTTATAAATGTAATGTACTATTAATAGTACAAGAAGTTTTTTCATTCATCATATATAATAGAATAAACTATTACATATATTACTTGCATTCTTAGCCAACTTTTGGGACATCCTAGTATTTTAGGAATCCTGACAATATAACTTTCATGATAATTGATCCATTTGTTAAATGTCTATCAATGACTCACGTCCACCCAACCCAGAAGAGTGCGAGATAGGGCTCATTTAACAATACAGAATTTTTGTTGTTGTTGTTCAACAATGCTGGAGTCATTTTTTAACTAAAATTCCAACAATTAAAGTGTCTAAATCAACTAATGAAAATTGTTTTGCCAAAATTTCTCCATCTGTTCTAAATAAACATTTAAACATGTCTTATCATTAGTTATCATCCTCATATTTTTACTTCGACATGTTGAAACCTGTAAGTGAAGTTTCATTTTGAGCAGTTTATTTTTTATATGTATTTCGGAGACATTGCCCCAACCTATCCTTAAGGATTACGTGAAGGCTTATTTACCCCAATAGTACTTCTTGTCAGTTAATGAGGAACATGCATAAAAATTTCATCAAATTCGCTCCAGCAGTATCGAGTTTCGTGTCAATCAGCCTATGTATTTGCTCCATCCTACCTGAGGTATTGCGTGAGTATCTATTTACTCTTAAAGTTCTTTCATTTGACCCATGAAGAAAAAACACATCAAGTTTCACAAAATGGACCCAGCCGTATTAAATTTCATGTCAGTAGTCCATTTGCCGCATGTACTTGAACGACTTGGTTCCACCTTAACCTCAGAGATTAGGCTGGCAGTTATTTACCTCTACAATATTTTTACTTGGCTAATTAGAAATGTATGTTCGAAAATTCAATAAAATTGTCTTAGCCATATCCAACAGCATGCCAATCGGCCCAAAGATTTACTTGTATTTTGACAATTTTGCCCCACTCTATTCTGAGGAATTGGACTAGCGTTCATTTACTCCTACAGTAATTTTAGTCAGCCTGTGAAGGAAATGTGTATCCTTGTCACCAAAACTGTCCCAACCGTATCAAATTTCATGTCAATCGGCCCATTTTCTAGATTTGTTGAAACGAATTTACCCCACCCTGCCCTCAAGGATTGGGTTATCATTAATTTACCCATAGAGAATTTTTAATCAGCCTCTGAGAAACGTACGTACCTAATTACATGAAAATCGCCTAGCCATATCCAACAGCATGTCAATCGGTCTAAGAGTTACTTTGTATTTTGATTATTTTTTCCCACCCTTCTCTGAGGAATTGGATTAGAGTTCATTTGCCCATACACTACTTTTAGTCACCTATGAGGATCTATATATATCAAAAATCACCTCGGAGAGGGCTTATTTCCCCGTACAGTACTTCAAGTCGGCTAACGAGGAATATGAGTGCCAACTTTCATTAAAATTGTTACAGCCCTTTGGAAGTGATGCTGGAACAAACATATATGCATACATATACATGGTGTCTCAAAAAAGTAGATCAAGAATTTATTTACTTAAATATTGATCCTAGACATAAATTTGCAATTACAAAGTTTCATCAAATAAGGTAAGAATTTATAAGAAAATACTTTAGCTTGTAAGGGGATTGATGATAAAAAGTTACAAAAATTGAATTCTTATACGGCCCCGTGGTGCAAAATTGTCAATGCGTGAAATGTTTCTCTTACATTCATCTATTCGCAAACAAAGTTATACGCTTCTATCTGTAAAATTTACAGAGATATAACAAGACAAAATAATTGACTTACACCATTTTTCCATAACTGTCACTGTTGTTTTATCCATTCTTTCGATGCAAATTTTAGGGATAATATTCATATTTTAATAAGTTATTTAAAGGGCGGAATCAAAAAATAACAATTTATTCGTTAACTCTTGTTAAATCTAAAAAATAGTCAAATAATACATCAATTGAAGTATTTACAAAAATAGTTCATCCTGTGAACCTTCAAAAAATATTCACGGTAATATACCAACAATACGGCTCATTTTCTCAGAAATAAGCAGTTCTATAAAAATATTACTAGAATAAAATTAAAAGAAAATTTTTCAAAAGTAGCTTTACCTTCCAATAATCTAAACTTGTATTTGTAATTATCTGAATTGCATTTTAAAAAATGACAGTTCTTTTTTTCGGTGAGTAACTTTTAACAGCAGAAAACGAATACGTAGTAACCAGCCAAGTTCCCGTTCAGGCAACATGAAAGTGAATCCGAAACCTAAAAACAGCCAATGAAAGAGAAATCGAAGGAAAACAAACCCAGAGTGTGAAGGCAAACCTTGAGTGAGATTGAAGGAAAAGAACATTAGCGCCAAACAAGAGCATCCGAAATCCAGTTCTGGCTAAGTTTAAAGACAGAAAGAATAGCTGTTCGCCTTCTCTCATTATATCACTTAGCTGTACGCAATGAGCTAATTTAGGTGCTTTCCAAAACTATTTGGTGCGCAGCCCCATCCTATGTCTGTCTTACTTTTTCTTCATTTTCTGTCTTCTTTTTTCATCTTTATGTTCTTTCGTTGATAATCGAACTCTCAGAGTGGAGAAGTAAGCAAATAAGAATAAAAACGAAAATACGAATTTTTAAAATTATTTTAGTGAGTTCTGCAACTCTGTAGCTCTAAAGGACGAGTCGCCACTGTCTTTAGGAAAATCTCAATGATACACACAAAGCTGAGAGCAAATAATTTAATATGTTTGTACGATATTAGGCTATTTTCCTGTTTTATGTTGAATTTTATTTTCTCAAGTTGTATATCAAGTCGAAAATTGCAACTATCTGCCAATAAAATTGAGTAACAGTATCCGACATTGGCAATTTGTTTTTGAATCCTTGATGATTCGATGATGTCCTACTAAACAAAAATTTGCATTTCGCAGTTTTTTTACGTTGAATAAATTTGAATTTCTGCGATAACCATCTCCATATAAATTTGAGAGCGGACCCTTTAAATTTAAAAATTAATATATCTGCAAATTTAGAGACAAAATCGTGAAACTTATTTTATGCTTAGATGAGTATAAGAGGAACATTTTACTCATGGCACTTTTGCTCTCTGGGAAATGCATAAAAATTTGATTTCGTAACTTTTTATTTCCAACTTCCACAGTAGGCAAATTATTTTCACACGAATTCCTACCTTATTTGATGAAACTTTGTAATTGGAAGTATATGTCTTGATGCATTATTTAAGGAAATAAACACTTGTTCCACATTTTTCGGACACCCTGTATACATACATACATACGTTGAATTTTATATATAGATGAATACTTTTTCGCTAAATTTATGATTTTTAAAAAGTTCACATTTTGTCTGTTGGTAGTAGAATGGCCAACGACTTACTACAATGCTTCAATCGTCTTCCGTGCATTCGTGTTCAATAGACTGCGAAAATAAGCGAGAGGCTGCAAAGCAATATTCATTAAAATTTCCTTGTGAAAGACATTCATCTGCAAATACGATTGCCCATTGGTGTAATAAGTTTCAGAAAAGTTGGCAGTGTGAAAAATCGTCCTCCATTGAGACGTTCCACTGAATAAACGTTATACATAGCTGTTGAAGATGTTCTGGTGTGTGCCCGGAAGTAGTGTGCGAGAAGTCAAAATAGCTGTTTGTATTCAGAACCTCAAGTACGGAAAATTGTATGCAAATATGGAGCATATCCATATCGCCTAATACTAGGACAAGAACTATCGGCGGGAGACAAAGAGCGTCATTTTTATTTCTGAAATTTTATCTTAAACAAACAAGACGAAAATCAACCTTTAGTGAATGAAATATCCTGGAGCTCTGAGAGTCAATTTACAAGTCGAATAAAGGCTGATACAGCTGTCTCTTGCAAGAAAAATCCTCATAAAATGCAATCAAATAAAAAAATTTTTTTATCTGTGAATATTTTGTACTTTAACTGTACCATTCTTCTCCAATGATGTTTTAACTTCTACAAAACATATGGACCATTATCTAATTATTTCGAGCAATTTGTTTAACTATAGAAGTTATCAAGAATGTAGTTTCAGCATGATGGGACACAATCACACAAATCTCTTTAATCACGTTCTTTCTTAACCAATTCTTTTAGATGTAACATTATTGGATGGGGATGTCCTTCTGAGTGGGCCCCCCAATCATCAGATTTCAGCCCTTCAGAGAGCCTTATTTGGGATTTATTAAAAAATAAATTCTGCGAAAGAGAAGCCACGAGTAGGCCAAATTTGCTAAATCGCATTCTCATGACAAGTAAATCTGCTACACCAATAATGTTGCACAATGCGCAAGAAAAATTTGTTTTGGACAAAGGAAGCCACTTCGAGCAGATATTGCGCTAAAGTGATTTTTAATTCAAACTTTCCAGATAGTTGATTATAGCTATAATTTAAATAATATTCATTTTATTATGAGATAAAGTTAGTTCATCATGTTGTTTACCGCACAAGCTGTGTTATTTTTCAATTATATTTTGAATATAAGTTGCATTATCAGTTTTATGCTTTTCTGTTGAATTTTTATACAAATAAGCCTCCATTTACTTTCATAAGCTATTTCTCGGTCAGTTTTCAGAACTTTTTTTTTGCTGTATATGTAAGGATGTCAAGATCGTTGTACTAAATATAACATATAGGATAAGGGGACTGTATAAAAGTTAAGAATTCTAATTTTTTCCAGAAATATAATTATTGTCTCATGGTATAAAAAAATAGTTCGCAACCCATTAATGCCCAAGTCGCATTTTTTCAATATTTTTCATTCTAACATTACTTGTCATGAAATCATCTGGAAAATTACTAAAAAACTTCTGCCCATAAAATTTATGTTTTATTTGGAAAAACAGAAACTTTAATTAGAGACGCAAAGCAAGGGAGGCACAATGTTTTCCATATAACCAATGTGTTCCACTTTGTACATGCAACTGTATTTTGTTGAAAAGAATAAATTTTTAAGTGAAACATTTTAAATAAAAAAAAATATCTGAGATAAGTGAATTATTTTAATTTTCCTTTTGAAGTATAGAACGCCATAAAACATTTGTCATACAGACATCATACACTTGCTGAATTTGCGGTACACTTTTTTGCCGCAGTGTGCATATCACATCTGAGTTTCCTTCACAATAATATAATGTTTCTCCCCATCGTATCTGATAATGCCCGGAACTCTCGATTTTAATGTCTGGTTTCCCTAAAGATGCCATTTACGAAAGTACGTCAAAGTTATCTGTTCGGAATTGAAAGAAAATCGAGGGGTTTTCTTTTGATGATGGAGAAAGACTATGCCATGCATTTTGAATAGCAGCCTCCAAACTAAAAAACTGACCACTACCACTATTTGTTTAGGATGAAACAGAGATAATTAGCGACATTCTGATCCACCCCATCTGCATTTCCCATGCACTGATTGTATCTTTGAATTGGTTTAGGGTGGTCAATTTCAATCGTTGTTGCTTTTTATCATAGCTAATCAGTTTTGCTTTCACCATGTACATTCGAGGCTATTGTCATAACGCTGTGGTCGTTCCATCTTTATCCGTGCCATCACATATATATTCAAAAGTTTCTCCTTTACGTTTCTTGAATGATGTAGGGCCGCGGTGGCCTAGTGGTAAGGTCTCGGCTTTAGGGCCGGAGGATTCCAGATTCAAAATTACATTCCACTGAAGATCCGCCGTATATGGGGCCTGTTGCACGCTAAATCATACGTAGTGGACAAAAGTCCTCCCGTTGGTGTGGCGTGGAAGTTTGGAGAGGGGAGTGCAAGCTCAGATGTCGTCCTCGTCATCTGACCGTGGCTCAAAATTACGAGGTCCGTCCCAAAATAGCCCTCGTGTTGCTTCAAAACGGGACGTTAATATAACTAAACTAAACTCTTGAATGATGTAATATCTGTTAGTTCGCATCCATCAATACAATTAGAAAGAATATCAATGGTTAAGAAACATATCCCCTAACCTTCCCAAATAGTAAATCAACGTGCCCTCCTAAACCTAGCGTCCTTATTTAGAGACGTAAGGAAAAATGCAAAAAAACTATCAAAATCTAAAATTATATGAAATTCCAAAAACACGTAGTCTCAAAATTGGATTTCCCGATATATTTGTTAAATTCAAGTAAATTAATTGATAAATAATTGGACAAATTTAGTCTCTTCTTCTTCACATTGCAAAAAACTACTTTCGAGTCTGACTTGAAAATAAAAAGGCTATATTATCACCGAACGCTTGATGCGGGCTGCCATGTATTGAATATAAAAGGAGCGAATTCTTAAAAATACTTTTTTATTAAATTTATGTTGAAAAAATAATTCCTGTGAGTTTATGGTTCATTTTTAGAAGCTTCCCTATAAGGGACGTAGGTATTAATGGATTAACCTCATTTGAAACATTTTTCCAATGGGAAGTTCATGCCTATCTTTAAAGGTTTAGAAATTGACATAGCCCACGATTAAAGTGGACACCATGTATATTGAAATGCACAATAATTTAACATTTTCATAGGCAACTCCCATATTTGATGTCATAAATTTACACAGAATAGCGAAATTAGTTGAAGAATTTGGAAAAGTTAACATTATCGTATATAATTTATGTTTTGCATTTTCGCGAAGAGAGTTTAACTCCACTGTTGGTTGGTTATTCCAGCTTTTAGGCGCAACAGCTATTCTTCGCTATACTGAGCCAAGCATATTAAGGGCAAACAAGTCCACGGTAATAATCACACAAAATCACCAAGGCCCAGGGCTAAGCCATACGGGAACAAATGAATAACCAGTAGCCACGACAGACCCCCATTACGAAGGGCTCATGCGGAGACTCCCTGCATTACCGGGGTACGACCCGTCGTCGGTGATGGGCCCTAAGAGCAACACCATCATTACTGTACCCACAGGGAAGCGAGAACCCACTTACTTATCCGGCGGCTTCTCATTCGCGAACTCGTGATGCCCCCAGTGGAAGTAGTCCACGATAGTAATCATAATCATAAACGAATTACTCCGACCAGTTTAGGCATGCGGATTTACTTGAATGACCCAGCCGCCACGACAATTAATCGGACAGTGTGGCTCTCGCGTAATAAGCCCTTATTACGAGCGGCTCATGTGACGACTCCTCAGACAGAAGTACGCTGCGTCATCGGTGTGGAGTAACTCAACCTCCACCACTACTATATCCCACCAGGAAGCAAGACTCTGTTTACTTATACGCCAGGTTTTCATCCCCATATTTGAGGTGCCCCTTAAGTGGGATAGTCCCCGGTAGTAGATAAAAATCTAATTAAAATTTTAAAACATTTTCTGTTTTTCATGGTAATAAAAACAGAAAATAAAGGAGTTGAAAAGCAAACAGTGTAAATGAAATACAAGGTAAAAGTGTAACAAGTAAAATAAAAGGAATCAAATTTAAAATAAAAAGTAGTATAGAATTTCATGGTCCAAAAGTCAAATGTGATCATGTTGCCCCATGAAATTAATTAAAATTCAGAAAGCATGTATAGTTGATTCATGGCGACGTAAAAGCGTTGAGGATTAACGTTACACAGTGAATAACAAAAAAAGTCTAGCAGAAATGACAAATTTTAAAATCATTGCATAAGTAAGTAATTAAAAAATAAAAAGTTTTAAAATAGACCCTTTTTTATACTTCGTATGGATTACGTATTTTTTCTTTTGTATTTGGAGAAAATGGAGGTGTAATCATCAGATGCCTCATCTAAGTCCCCACTAGCGTTGTACTCCAGATTATCCTTTGTATAGTTTTGTAAATTTATGAATTTCCCTTATGTAGGGCACCCCTTAATTGAGGTTTAGTGAGAGCAGGGGAAGGAGATATGGTACCACCTACAGTAACTTTGATGTTATTCTCTGCAGAAATAGTATAATTATTCTGCATTAATATAGGTTAGAAAACTTATTTAGGTGAGGTTTTTCAAAATTTGGAAACGGTTTTATCATCTGTATTTAACTTGAAAGAAACTGGATAGGGTGATGTGTTATAAACTTTATGAATTTTTTCTGCATTTGCTTTATTTGTTTTAATATTTGACACTTTGTAGGGGAAGGTGCTGTACCTTGGCCAGGGTTGTACCTCGGCCAGTTGTCGATATATCAAAACGAGAGTGTAGAGAAATTTTGTTTCCCCGCCCAAAATGTTTAGTTTAGAGTATCAACACTGTCACCTTGCACGTGGTCATCTCGGATTGAATGTTTTCAACCGAAGTGAAGAAACAATTTTTCGGATGCCGGCGCTAGCTTCTGGAGGAGTTAAATTTTCCTCATGTTTTCTAGAAAAATATTTATTTTTATTTTTCACCTGTTGCCCTTTTAGTTCCATAACTGACACACATATTGAAAGGATTTTTTATCAATAAAAGCATAAATAATTACCCGAGAGTAAATTAAATAATATGAGAGGAAGTGATGTAACTTGGCCAAGTGCATCGTATTGTACCTTGGCCACCTGTAAACAGCATAGAGCAGTGTTGTATCAACATCAAAAAGTGGGATTTATATAAATTTTTGTCGGAAATAAGCACACATATCATTATTCGGGATGGTTAAGATCCTGCCATATGAAAAAGTCGTAGTGAAATTCATAACACAGGAAGAAAATGTATTTGCATAGGCAGATTTTGAATATTTTTTCAATATGAAAGTCGTAGCTATTGTCATGATTTTGCCTGCAACGTTAATTTATCGCCGAGGCTAATATAAATTTCCCGTTTCATTTTATAACTATAACATTTATTAGTTTAGTTTTTTTCACTAGTTCGGAGAATTGTTCTTCTAAATTTATATAAAGAATTTGCTTTGTTGCTCTATTAAGTCTACTAATAATAAAGGAGAATGCGTGTGTCTATGTCTCTCTCTATGTCTTGGCCTTCTACAGGGCAGACGGCTGGATCTAGGGCTGCAAAATTTAGCACAAATATACCTTGGAGTGTGTGAATGTGCACCGTGGAGAGATTGTTTCGATAACTTAATTAGAATTTCATTTGATCAAAAAGTGAGAAAAATTTTTGCGTTTGTTGACGATGACTTTCAAAAATATTATAGCACAAAATAAATTCTTACAACTCCTCAAAATTAAAAAATTATCTTTTAGATGATGTCAATGAAATTAACGTCCGATTTTTTTACTAATTTTAGCAACTTAATATATATATATATATATATATATATATATATATATATATATATATATATATATATATATATATATATATATACACTTACAACAATGCGTTTTTTGTTGCAATCAACTCAAACCGTCTTCATTGCTTTTATAAATATTGAATTGTGTGTTTCTATTCTATTGTTGAAAGATAACGAATGAAGATTCTGCTTATTTTTTCATATTCTTTGGTAAAAGCGTAATAAATTTTACTTTATTTTTTATGCATTAATTTTTTTAGAAAGCTGTAAATATTAAGCTCTTCGATATTAAATAAATCGGGAGGTAAAATAAAATTAAAGGGAACCATGAATACTTAATTTTGCGTCATGGATTCAGCTGAATAAAACAGAACAGTATTCTCGGTAGGGAAGGTGGTCGCCGAAGGCGGCTAGTAGTTACACTGTGATTTTTCTGTTACGACTTTCCTTTTTTTTAAGACTAGTAGTTTTTTTCCCTAGTTCGAATAATTTTAAAGTCATTAATATAAAACTTGCTTCTGCGCAAACAAAAGTTTCTAACTAGTTATCTATATATTTTTAAGGAAAACAACATCCTTTTTCAGTTGTGATATAGTTCATTTATCATATCCAGCTAAATATCGTACAATGATTTTGAAACGTTTAGTGTTGTACCAAATTCACGCGTGACTCTGCGCTTACCATAGTACTAGCTAGAACCTATATGCTCAAAGTCACCCTTGGGGACAGTGACCAACCTTAAGGACAAACCCAAAAAAAATGACTCCCTCACTTGATACTTAGCTGACTAACCACTTAGGTGATTAGCTACCAGCCTAATTCATACACCTGGGACAACAGTGCAATACCTGTTTATAGGGTCATCACGCACGCCAACACGTGGAAATTTTGGTTATCCATGAGAAGCAAGAAACAAACAGAGCTTCAACAGAAAATATCCCTGAGTATCTCGGGATTGGGACACTCTTAAGCACCTAAAGGTGAACCCCTGAGGGGCTATGCATTTGTAAAATTTAGCGTTAAAATTGAAACTTCTTTTTCCTAAAAGAAATGAACCCATTTCTCATTTAACTATGGTTTATGGATTTTCTATTGTTTTTATGCTTTTTTTAAGTACAATTTTTTCAGAATAGAGATATTTTTTCAGTTCTTTCCTCTTGAAATTTAAATCTGATTTATTGTATTTTTTCTTATTATTTATATAAGAATATTTCAATGCAAAATATCTTTGCATAGAATAGCGCATGTTATTTTTCAATTGATTACATTTTTCAGTCTAGATAATCAATTTTATACATTTCTGACAAAAATAGAAGATAAATTGAATTGTCAGAAGCTATGCTTAAAAATTAAATTTTACTTACCTTAATTTTCTACATTATTCCCAGCTTATATTTTCTAAAAATTGCTAGTTTCCTACATTGCATCTATTTCCTTTTCTTTTTCAGAACCTTCACTCGTTTTAGCTGTTACTTAGGTAATATGTTTTTGCAGTTCGGAGTCATTTTGGCATTGTCGATTTATTTCGAAAAATTAATTATATAGTAGCTTTTTCAATTTACTTATGCATTCCAAGTCTTTTCTTTCTACCTCCATTCAATATTTTATTTATTATTTTGGAGAATCACGCATCACTTTTCATTTTGTAATGCATTTTAATATTTCCTGTGAATACTGGCAAATGTAAGTGTAGAACGAAGCTATGTTCAAAAAGAAGACGGCAAATGTAAAAACATGCTCAAGAAACGCAAAATGAGGAAGAGTAACGAAATAAATGTTAGTATGCCAAAATCGACGATTTACGAAAAAACCTTAAATTTTTCCGAAATGTAGCAAACATAAATGAGTTTCTTGACGGCTGGTCACATGATCTTGATGTGGTAGGTGTGGTCTCCTATTGTGGACAATAATTGCCCTAGTATAAACGTATCTTTAAAAGAATGTTAATATATAATCGTCGAAGTTACATATTTTGAATAACTTTTGAAAATGCCTCAATTAATGAATTACTTAGCCATTTTAAAAAATTAATAAAAGTTGATAAATACATTATCTTCTTCTGATCCCATTCTTATAATAAACTTTTGAGATATGTATATTAACCCTGAACTTTACGTCGAAAGAGACGATCAAACACCAGGCAGAAGTATGGATAGAGGCTAAATCAATAATATCTCTGAGAACGTTTCAGACAGAAAACTGACACTGTGGGTTTATAGAGAAATGTATACGGAATACTTTGATAATTACACTTGTACACTACGAAGGCCGAATAAATAATTGATATATCTGCTTAGATATCTATCTTATCAACTCTAAGGCTTTCAAATGCTGTTAAACAAGCCTTTATTCGTAAAAAAATTGTACCATTTTTTTCTAAAGATAATTATAATATTGTGCGAGAGAAAAAA
>BGPR01000090.1:1441252-1473322 GCA_013235015.1 Araneus ventricosus | reverse complement strand
AAAAGAATGAGATATTTTTTGATGACTAAAATTTATAATAGTTATTTTCCATGCTGTATTTTGGTTCAAAAGCTTAAAAGTTGCTATTTTGAAAGCGTTGGGAAGCATAAATCAAGTATTCAGATTTGACCTTGACATTCCACAATCTTGGTACAGCACCCTTAAAAAAATCAATTAATAAGGGTTGTTGTATTCAAAAATTCCATTACTTTGCTAGATTAACAGGGCGGCACAATAACACAATAATAATTTACTTTCACTATATGAAAAGATTACTTGAAAATGATTAGTTCACATTTTCTCAAGAATATTTTTAATTTTTTTGGAATCTTTCAAACTTTTTTACGTTCGGAAAATTGGAACTTCCTTAAATTCTATATTTAATATATTTTCTTTGTAATATTTCGTGTAAATGGAAAGCATCCCTAGTCCTGAAGTTTTTCAATGGTTCTATAATTGAAATTTGCTACATTTCAAGTTTTATATTCGTATTTTGAAAAGTTTTTCGTATGCAACAAATTAGAAACTTAAGGATTCTTAACAACGTTCTTGCCTTAATCTCTATGTTCCTCATAATTGCTACATGCTGGTTTGATTTTATTTTGAAAGCTTTTGTAGACCTTTGACACACAATGCTCAGACTCAAGTTATCTTTTATTTAATCTGCATTTATGGTGAAGGTCTTCAAGCATATCTTCAGCAGATGCAAAATATGAAATGATAGTTTTCTTCGAACTGATGCAGTATCAGTGTGTAGTATTGATAGATTACGCACTTTCTCTGTCACCTGCGTACTGCTGAAAAAGACTTACTTTTGCATGACCTATTCAAAATGTGTTAACTTTTCCAGAATATTAAATTATTCAAAATTCAACATAATAAAACATCAGATTTTAGTAGGAGTGCGAATATCAATCAGTTATTTTTTATCACGTCTTGCTTCCTATTTTTCAGAAATCTAGACATAGCGGTTGCAAATGAGGACAAAGTTAACAAAAATATCTTAGTACCAATATTAGGTGGCCCTTATTATAATGGCGAAAAATTTACTTAACATTTTTTAAGCGCACACACCCTAATTTTTTTTCCTTTTACCATAATATGTAAGTATACCAAATATTTCAGCAATATATAAAGGTTAACCCGTGCCGTATCTAGCTTGATTAACCCATTGTGGACAGGTACGGCTTATAGAGTGTACCAGTGGGTATGTACGATAAGCTAAATAAAAACTATCGAAGGTGGAGATGTCACTACTCCTCTAACATCCTATTAACATTCCTGCACGGAGAGGCAAGCTGAGGGCGAATTTGGTGCATTATATCTCAATGGAGAAGTGACTAAGCACAGCGACCAAGAATCTAATTCTGAAACTGACGTGGAGGACAATCCAGTTCACGAAGAATTATAGCGACTCAAACTCGAACACAAACGCTTGTATCATCCATCCTTTCAACCTCTAATCTTATTATACAATAAAATAAAGTTGTGTATAATTAAATAAGCGTAGAGTTGGAAAAAAAGAGAATGGCGCATAAAGTGCGCCAATCTTATCTCTGTCCTCAAAGGGTTAAATAAAAATGTAGAAGAAAAAACTGCCCAAAATTAGGCATTTAAAATTGTATATTTGTTATTCAAATAAAGAAATTGTATTGTTTTGCTATAATAATTTACAGTTTTAATAATACAGTTTTTGAAATTATATTAAAAACTAAAATAAATGCAGTTTTTAATAGTATATTGAAATAAATTTTCGCGTTTAAGAATAGCCTTCTTGTGCAGTTCGGGTACTTTTTTCTGTGGTCTTGAAAAAGAAATTGCTTTTGCTCTTCATCCCCAGTTATGAGTCGATTGAAAGCTTGCATAAATTTTACTCCTCTTTTGGCTGTATCATTGACAACACTGAGTTTCCCCTGAATGTTTCTTAAGACTTTAAATAAGAATCGTCCCTATCCCAAATATCTGGACTGAGATTCAGAAATCCAATTTCTCCACGTCCAATTCCAAATATCTTTGGATCGTGTTTCGAATGATTACCATTTCATCTATGTTATGCCTTAAAGACTCACCTACGGTTTGGAGAACAAAAATGGCATTTTAATAATTAATGTGTCATCGATCGACTACAGCCATTAATTTTGGAGTAAATACATTTCCTCCTAAGTATATTTTCTATCCCTAATCCTATCTGCGCATCTTTGCTTCTCTCAAGAGAGATCTGGGTAATAAGTTGATGGAGGCCCAAGTTGATCAGAAATATCCTGAATGTCTGACGATCCTTCTGATGATTCCATGCAATTGTCAGTGATCTCCGAACTACAATGAGTCCGTGTGTTTTCTTGTTTTTTGATTCTCAATAATGTCCTTTCTTTACAAGCTTCATATCGATTCCCATAAAGACATCCCATCCTCTTTGACTCAATAAAAATGTTCTTTTTCCAATTTTTATAATTTCCATGGTTTAAGTGTCAACAGTGTCAAATAAATTATTTAAATCTGATGTAAACTTACTTTCTTGTTCTCACTGCGTTTCTGTCCTCCATTTTTAAAGGTTACGCTCATGAGAGAACATCTTCATAACTTTTTCTACCGAATGCGGTATCGCTCTTTAAAAAGAACCTTGCCTTCTCCCAAAAAATCAGGCATTTGCGCACTACTGAATTGGCACTTTCAGTCAGGGACAATTTAAACCCATGTAAATTATAAATAACACCGATAGTACTTGCCGGTTAGATGGAAGTTTGCTTCCGTTAATTTTTTGACACTCGCTATTAATTAAATAGATATTTCGATCACCACTTCTCAAATTAGAAGCCATAATTGCACTCATATTTGACTCGGACAGTGACTAGAGCAGACTGAGGGTGAATCGCCGGCGAGTTCCTGCACCCTCAGGTTTCCCACTTCAACTGTGATGCTTCACGTGATCCCAACCTCTGATTTGAACAAATGAGGTGTCTAATTTTTTTTCTTGGAATGAAAGGAGAAAAATTGGAGGTTGTGCGAATTGAAATTAAAAAATAAGGACCACCCTAACCAATATGCATTGATAAAAATATATTGCACAGTTTAATAGATAAAAGGTTGTCTCAAACCCTTACAGAAATTTCAAAAGTTCCAATACCTGGAAGAAAAAATTTAAGTAAATTGTTTTTCTTATACAGTCGGTCCTCTATTTAACGAAGTCGCTAAATCCCGAAAAAAAGTTCGTTATATGGAAAATTTGTTAAATAGAGATTCACCTTTTAAAATACTTTAAACTACACAAAACAGATTTTAAATTCATAAACACTAAATATTATTAAAAAAGTAATTAATCAGACCTTTATTTTGTAAATTAATATCTATTTGTTTTATATATTTTACCCATCAAAAAGAAATCTGCAAGGAAAACAAGAATAAAACAAAACATTGTCCGGGAATACACTGTATTTTCAATTTTAAAAAATAATTTTATACTAAAATTAATGAATTTTAGCATTTTATCATACGAAGGTTTGTTGATTTCTGCATCATGATCATTTCCATCTTCATCATCTTCGTTTCCATCGCAATTAATTGCTGTATTGTTTTTATTTTTCACACTGTCCACTTCAAAACTGCCTCATCCACATCTTCATAGACACATGCTTTTAAACGTTTTGAACAAGAATTCGATGAATCATAATTTTGTATCTTATCACGATTTTTTTTATTATAGTTGATAAGCTGTTTGGAGGAATACCAAATTTTAAAGCAAAATCCTTTTTTTACGCGTTTATCCACCTCATGAAGAATTAAATTTTTTTCTTTGATGCTCAAGCACTTTCGCTTTGATATTTTCCAGATTCAAGGTCATTGATCACCATAAAATGTGTTAAAAGAAAGAATAAGTTTGAAATGTTTAGAAATATTTTGAGAAATAGTGAGAAAAAAAATATTGGATCACAAGAAAAAGCTCGTTAAATAGAGAATGCACTTCGCTATTTGGAGGTTATTTTACGAAGAAATTTGCAAAATGTTCTTGGTTCCAAGAAAAATTTCGCAAAATAGAGGTTCGTTAAATAGAGGTCCGACTGTAGTACCATGCAATATCAACAGGTCGTATGATCTCCCCATACAACTGAAACGGCTGAACACTGGCTTGACATGAAATTTACAAAGTTATACGGTAAATTCCGAGGCAATCTCCTCCACAAGAGCAGTCTTCAGATCGAATTGTCAGAGTAGCCTGGACCGAGAAGAAATCTATTATTCTAAAGTGTCCAATATACTCTTTATTCGATTCAGGTCTGGTGAACACACTGGTCATTCCATAAGCTCAATACCCTGCTCCAAAATCCTGACTTCCACAAGATGAGCTCAGCGAAATCGAGAGTCGTCGTCCATTAAATGACACGTATTGTCTATGTCTCCAGCATAAGGTAAAACAAAAAATGCCATATTGTCCCTCTACCTTTTATCCAACAAATTGCCATTCCGAATGGCATACAGGACTGTACGTCCTCTTATACTTAGGCCTGTCGAAACCATCGGCCCATCGCCTCAATTTTGTGACATTCTGCGCACAAAATAGGGATTTCTGATACCACTTTCTCTCCATATGAACGTACAGAACAGAACGCCGTCCCTTACCCCCGTACCCGTGACCAGACCGGTCACTGAACGGTTTGATGGGCAAGACACGGGAATTTTATTTAAGAAAAACAAAAACAAAATAAACAAAAAGAAGGAAATATATACACTATGTACAGCACAGGCATTTTCACTTTTACACTATTAGTTCGTAATAGTCTTCTTTTCTTTAGATGTTGAAATACCTTTCTTTTATTTGAAGGGGGAATGTCCGGTAATTGAGCTACTTAGTTCAGCTCGCTGGGAAATTGAAGTCTAGGGAGGCCGGAAAAGATCTCTGTTTTCGCTAATGAATTTGATAATCCCACGAATTCTCTGTTTGGAGACGAGGTTATTGGCGACCCTTTTCAGCCATTCTTGTTCGAAGTTTGGGGCTGGCTTCCTCATATGCCAAGACACTGTATAAATACACTCCGTGGCATAGTGAAGTGACGTGCCAATTCCACCACAACTGCAATAATCTCTGTCAGACAGGTGAAACCTTTTGAGGTAGGCAGGGAAAGGTCCATGTTGAGAGAAGAAGATAACATCCTCTCTAATCCAGTTTGTGGGACGGAGACTAACTGAGGACATGATGTTATAGATTTTCCTGCCTGTATCGCCATTCTTCCATGAAGTTTGCCACTCCTCAAGCATCCTCTTCCGGAGGAGGCCTTTTATGTGCGGTTTAGGAAGCTTAGTATGTGAATAGGGTTGCCCATGTTGTGTTGCGTCTTTTGCCATTTCATATGAACATACAAAGATTATCTGGCTCCAAACAGAATCCTGGCATGTCTATGAAGAGAACGTGATGTCACCCTTTGCTACCCCATCCTCGATGTTCATCCTCTCAGTTTCTCTTTGTCCTACGATGTCTAATAGTAATAATAATCAAGTAAAGGCCTATTCCCATACTGATTACTTATGAAAGCTATTTCAAACAGTTTATGTCAACACATCTTGTCCTGAAGTCCGAAAAAATTTCCTTTGTAAGATAGGCTCTATTTCTTGTTCTGTTTCAACGAGCTTTATGGGACAGATGAAGATCTTCATCTCGTGTTGTCGCATGTAGACGACTTTGACATAACATTTTACGAAAGTCTCCAGTATTTCGGAATCGGTTCAAAAATCGACTAATTACATTTTGAGACATATCAAGGTCTTTCGCTCCGTTGGTTTGACAAGGTTCTAACTGATATTTTCACAGAAAATGAGAATATGAGTTTATACTATTATACTAAGTTAGATATATACAATGAACTGACTCTACTTGAATTTTAGTGCATGTTGCTATGAAACTGAATTTAACTTTATTGTATTGTAAAACAATACACAAAACTTTTATAATGAATGCAAATCCTCGTTAGTGCTCAAGCAAACAATCATAGCCTGCTAGAATAATGATACAGCTGATTAGTGGTCAAAATAAAAGTAGATAGAATCTTCTCAAACTGAAAACTATAAATATCGTCTGCAGTGATAGAACCTTCTCACGGAGAAAACGCAGATAGAACTTTGTCAAACTAAAAAGTATAAATATCGTCTGCAGTGATAGAACCATGGCACACTATAGTGTACACAGAGTAAGTTTAGTTTTGTGATAGCTATATTTATTTTCAAATTTGTATTGTTATAAATGTTTGATGTGCCGCCTGGAATACCCTAGGCCTGCGGCTTTTAGGAGAAAAAATGAACAAAAGAGAAACAAAATAAAAAAGAATCTTTCATAAAGGTAAACTTACTCCGGTCACTATATTTTTAATTTATAATTTAAGCTTATTTTTATTTGTTAAATATTTGACCATAATATGGTGTTAGTTTTTATTATTCTTGTCATCTCAAAAGGGGAACATTTTTTGACTTAAGAATAAAAACCCCTTTAGATTATATAATACGCGCCCTACCGTAAAAGATTTGTTTCAAACTCGATATTAATGATTATTTTTATTATTTTTAGAACACAAGAACGTGACCATGCCCCAAAGAAAACTAGTAAAATTGTGGCTAATCCTATGAAATGGAAGTGTAATGCAAGGAAAATAGCTCACCAAACAGGCAAATCTTACATAAGCAAAAGGAGGGAAAATGTACCAGAAAGAAGAATGAAAACATTGAAAAACTGTAATTTGGAATGTAAATTTAAGTGTGGTGAAAACATTTCAGACACGGATCGCTCAGATATTCACGATTCATTTTATTCTTTAGGCACAGCTACAGAAAAAAAGCATTTTCTTATTAACACAACGTGTCGATTGTTAACGGCAAATCCGGAGAGATTGAGAACGGAACAAAACGAGTCGGAGTGGAAGATGAAGACAAAGCAGATAATGAGAAGAATAAAAGAAAAATTAAGTTGTCAAGAGGGAAGTTTTCCTTTAAGTACTTTTTTTGTAAAGGGAGAGAAAATACAGGCATGCAAGTCTTTCTACTTAGGAACATTATCTATATCGCAAAAGCCAGTATACACTGCACATTCAACTAAAAAGGTACAAACCAACACACCAAACTAGAACCAAAGAGGAAAGAACGGAAATAATAGAAAAGTACCCAAAGGAGACCCAGTTTTAGTAAGAAAACACATAAAATCCTTCCCCGTAGTAGAGTCCCATTACTGTAGGGCACATACAGAAAGAGAATATCTGGGTTCTCACCTCGGTATTGGAAAATGTATGAATTGTACCTCCAACAGTGTTGCACCGAAAAAATAACTGCAGTTAGAAAATCAATGTACTACAGAATTTTGTCACCTTGGATTTCACTCCCCAACCAGCGGGAGTGTTCTCCCCTAAACTTTCTCGTATACTTCCCCCAAAAGGTGCTGTTTCCCCTCCCCTCGAGTGGATAAAAAAATTCAAACCTACTGTAACCCAGAATCCAATGACTATCAAAAGGTTTTTCATTGTAGATTACAGGGATTGTAAATATTTAGGTAAAGAATCCCATTCAAAGAGATGCGTACCGATTTCCACTCTTGCCGACTCAAGGACAAAGTGACATAATCCTTCCGCGTGCACAGAGATTGCTAGCAGTACGCATGTGCATGGAGAATCGGATTTAAAAAATTAATTATGCAATTTGAACGCCTTTTTTTTAACCGATTGAAACGAAATTTTTGCACAGATCTATAATTAATGTTAGCAACCGTCATACCAATTTTTATTTATCTAAGCCAAAGGGTTTAGGAGATATAATTTTTACAAGTATGAGATTATACAGTCTGACAGACAGTCAACCCTTCGACAGATTTGATCCAAAATTTGACCTACATTCATGATGATAAAACTGTGTACCAAATTTTATCCATCTAGCTATTCCAGTTTTTGAGTTATAGTGTTCACATGAACGCAGACAGACTTCCCGTAGACGGATTTTGTCCAAAATTTGATAGAAACCTACAAATTATGTGTAAAGATCACATACCAAATTTCATCCCTATATCTCTAATAGTTTTCGAGTTATCTTGTTCACAGACGCACAGACAGACATAATTCTAAAATTGTGTTTTTCGGACTCAGGGAGGTCTAAAACGTGGAGATTCGTCAAAATCTCGAGTTCGAATTTTTTGCGGATTACAATACTTTCTCTTTTATACTTCGTATACGAGAAAGTAAAAAGCGATCGATGTGACGTTTGCGAGAAATTCAAAGAGGTGAAACAAACTCAAACATTGACGGATGACATTAAATATGAGCATGATGTGCATCAAACGTCAAAAATGAACATGCGAGAAGTTAGGAATGAGGAGAAGAAAAACAAAGATTTGCCTGTATCGCTATTTGACTCACAAAATTTTATACCGACTTCACATGTTAATATTAGTTCTTTATTTTACCTGAGAAAATTGAACATCTACAACTTGACTGCCTACTAAACAAGCATATTGTACCTTGTGGGGTGAAAATTTATCTGGCCGCGCTGGTAATGATATTGCTGGTGCTTTTCACAAAATACTGACTGTACTAACTGAGGAAAATGACATAACTGAGTTGATAACATAATCGGATTCGTGTGTTCCACAAAACCGAAATTCAATCATTTCAAACTCAGTTCTACATTTTCTCAAGGATAATCTTCAAGTAAAATCAGTTACTATGGCGTACTCCTTACCAGGACATTCATGCGTCCTAGAAGTTGATAGCGTTCATAGCAACATTGAAAAAGCTATGAACAAAACGGACTTCTATTCTCCAATTGGATTAATTAGAATTTTAAAACAAGACAATCCAAGACACCCATATCATGTCATACAAATGCGACCTGATGACTTTAAAGGTTTTAAAGGAACAGCAAAACTTTCAAATTATAAGATTGTGCCATTCACTAGCGTGGCAGTTTTGAAATTTACCAGAACCCTGCACACGGTGAATTTCAAAACATCGCAGGACAAATTTGAACCTGAAAATTCTGCAAATATCAAGTTTGCTGAGACATCTATGAGGGACTAGGAGAAAACATATTAAACGGAAAAGGACCTTAGAAAACTGCAATTTGAGTGTGTTCCAAAGTAACACCTAAGGTTCAAAAGGCTGCAAAAGAAGTAGATGATCAAAAAATGAAATAATATGAAAACAGCATTTCCTTTCATGCCTATACAAGATAGGGAATATTATAATGCTATATTACATTTTTAATAAACCTACTAATGGTGCCATTCCATTCATCGTGATGCAAAATATTATATTATTTTTTTCCATTAAATTTTTTGAATCGAGTTTCCCACCCGCGGAAATTTGAACAGGAAGAAAACCGTCCTCACTCCATGAAAATTTCCGAATCACTCGCCTATATCTACACAGCAAGCATAAAACTTAACAAACTGCAAAACAAAGCAGATATTGGTATTTTTGTTGGCTATGCTGAAAAAGGAAGGTTATCGTATTTGGTTACCGCGAAAGAGGAATGTTATCGAAACAATTCACGCTAAAATCGATGAAAGTAAAAATGGTGTATTGATTTTATTCGGACAAAAATCGCACATGTGCGTTCAAATTCCATTGTCAGATGTATATTTTCTAGAATCATCAAAGGATCAAAATTTTAAAACAAAATTTTGGAAAGCGAAACGGAATCAAAACTATAAAAAAATGATATCAGTAAATGGAAAATAATTGAAAAATCATGTAAGAAAAGCTCGCTTATAGTTGTATTTTATTATCCATCTTCAAGAAAACTACGCTTAAGATCGAATAACGACGTGATTAAATATTGTAATTAGAATAAACTATAGTACAGATTTGAATACTTTAATTTTAAGCCTCCTCCAAATGATGAATCGGAAAGATCTGAAAACGTAAGTGATTTAGAAGAAAACTGACGAATCTGAGTTATCCAACTTTGTCAATGATATTTTTTAAGAAGTTTGCATTTTCGAAATTCCAAGAAATTTTAATGCATCGCAAAAAGTACCAGAAAGCGAAAAATGGCGTCCAGCTAAGGACGATGAATCAAAAGTAATGAAAGAATGTAAAGTTTCAAAATAAGTTGATGCACCAAACGATTCGAAAAATATAGATTGTAGATGGATATATTCAATTAAACTCGATGAAAATTCAAAAATTAAACGTTTTAAGGCTAGATTAATTGCATTAGGTTATACTAAAGCATTTGGATTTGACTACACCAGTATTTTCGCACCTGTCGTAGACTTTTCTATTGTTAAATTGTCATTATTGTCCTTAATTGGATAGGTGACAGATGTCGATCTCATATTTCATATAGTGTAAATATTATATCTCAATTTTGTTGTAATTATCTTTTCATCATTGGTTAAAAGTGGTTGATATTTTGAATTATGCGTTTAATACTAGCGATTATAAGATCAATTTATCAGATCAAAGTTCTTGTAATCTTATTTCATACTTAGGAGTCTATTCTGGTACCCCCGGTTGGGTTGGAAGGCGTCACTTTTCCCGTTGTTAACGTGCGGAAAAAGTGACGTCTCCCAATCCCAACCGGGGGTACCAGAATAGACCCGTTAGACTCAAACTGGGGATGCAAACTGGCGAATCGTCATTCTACAAGTGGATATCTTATAAATATCTGTCATGATCCAGTTTCATGCAAATCAAATAAGAAAAAGTGCAAAGCACTAAGTTCAATGGAGTCGGAATTGTAGCTTTAACAGAGACTATTAAGGAATTGTTATTGTATAATAATGTATTGAATGAACTTAATTTAGTGTCGGTTCCTAAGCCAATTTTGTATTGTGACAATAAATCATATTGATATTCGTTTACATTCCATTAGGAAATTACTAGATGAGGAAAAATTTATTTTAAACTTTATTCCAACTAAATTAAATTTAGCGGATTTATCGACTAAACCTCAATCGATAGAACGATTGAATTATTTTGTTTCGAATTTATTTACATTTCGTGAGGCCGATTGTTGGCAGAAAAATAAAACGCGAAATGCAGATATAAAAACACCTGTATCATTCTGTGTTGTCATCACGAGCAATAGTGCTCGTATGCTTGTAATTTATTCATGCTATTTCTTTCTTAGTACATAGAAAGATGCTATATTTTACAATAAAGGATTATATATTTACTTAAAAACTCTGATGGACTTTCTTCTTGCTTATACTCAACCCGTGCCTACAAGACATACTTGCAGTTATCGGTTTTGGTACAGCAAGTTCGAATGTGACATCCACCATGATAAACCAAAGCTTAGGATCATCAAAATTAAATGGAGGTATCTTGACAACTGAAGTTTCATTTATTTTGGCTTCAATATAGACTAATACTTTCAACTTAAACATGGAAATAATACTGCTGAACAAGAATGACAGGCGATAGAACATCTAGAGTCCACAGGTCACCATAGTTGGTGAAGGTTGTCTTGGTATCGACTACACTCATTAGGCCAGGTTAGCACAATAATAATACATTTAAATTTAAAACCTAACAAAAAATAACATTTTAAAACAGAATAACATTGCCGGTCTTCACACCGCACCTAACTGAGTGCGAAGACGTACCATCGTTGAGAGAAAGAGTGTCTGACGTTACGAAGAGTGCGGAGTACTGCGCCTACTAGTCGGCAAAAACTTTGAAACATAACGCAGTTGGGGGTCTGAAGAAATCTTTTATATACCCAGATCAATGACAGCGCCTGGTCAATTGCGTCACACTCAGCCACGGTGCAGCTTAAAGTTAAAAAATTTGATTCGCATTAGAATTATAACTGGTATTCACCACAGATCCCTAGGAAAACTGACATTTCTTTTGTGCTCTACATATCAAGCACTTGTCAACACGACGACGCATGCACGATTAAAACTCTAAAATGAAATAAATAAATTTGGAGACGCATTTTTGTACTACGGTAAGGATAGCATTATTTAGCACCTCGGACGGGAGTAATGATCCTGATATAGGCTATTTCCACGGAGACTTCACTGATGAATTAGAAGAAGACGTCATTGTGAAATTTCTATCATGTAAGAAAAAATTTACTTTCTTTATTAAGAGAAAGAGAAGAAAAGTATTCATTTTTTGATGTTGCAGAAGTTTTCTTTTATTTAAGGAAATGATTATTTGCAGATATTGTACCTGCGGATAAAATGTTATTTGCAGGTACTATACCTATGGATAAAACGTTATTTTCAGGTACTGTACTTACGGATAAAACGTTATTTGCAGGTACTGTTAAATTTAAAATCATTCTGTAGGACTTTTGGGGGGAGTTTATTTTCCCTATTTTCTACAAGGTTGTTCTTTTTATACTTGAGATTATTAAATTTAATGTTATTTTGCGAGACTTTTTAGTATTTCAGCGGAAACACCCGAGGTGCTTTTGGTTTCTGTTATCTGGTTTCCCATGATTTTGATTTAATTTTTGGTAAGCAAAATATTTTTGAAGCGTTTGTTGATGAACTTGCCCCTCATATATTTAATGAAAAATCAAATTTCTAGCTATGAATAGCTGTATATACTAAAACATGTGTTATTCATCGTCAAGGGATTTTACCAAAGTCAATAGTATAAATCTTCTTTAACACCAATGTAAATATATTTGAAACTTTAACAAAAATGTAGATTTTATTTGAAAAAAGGCTGAATTAACTTTTAAACATTTAACGTATAACAAAGCTAAAAATATGAAAGTAACCATTCACTTACGATGCCAACATAAGTCCGGTTGGTACGGTTGTTAGAGCAGTGACTACTTTTTTAGCAGAAAGAGGGTTCGAATCGGATCAGATATTGTTGTAGCAGAAGGATTTGCAACTTGTGGGGGAATTTACTTTTCGAATAATTCTTTTTAAAGTTATGGCTGTGAAATTCAGTATTTTCTTTAATTTTACTCCTTTTTCGAAATCCAAATTATTATCAGACAAATTTAAAATAACTTTTATTCTAATTTCCTTCTAATAATTGCAAATGTTCTAAATTTAAAAAATTAAAAGCTGCCTTTAAAAACTCACTTTTATTAGTGTTCTAAAAATGTAGAATTTTTTAATTTTATTTATTTTCTGCATTTTAATCATTCATTTATAATTCATTGTTACAAACAAAATGGGTTACATATTAAAGACTCTAAATTAGAAAAAAGTGTACTTATTTTTCTCAAATTCACTAACATGTGGCGCCACTCGTATGAAATATGTTTGAATTTACCGATTAACTGATAATTAAGTCCTAAAAAATTTTTAAATAGTGCATTCTTTTCTAAAATTCACTAGTGTACAAAATAGCAGAATGCAAAATACCTGTAAATAACGTTTTATCCATTGCAACAGTACTTACAAATAACGTATCATTCGTAGTTACTGTACATGCAAATAACGTCTTATTCGTAGGCACAGTACCTGCAAATAACGTTTTATCCACAGGTACAGTACCTGAAAATAACGTATTATTCGTGGGTACTGTACCTGCAAATAACGTTTTATCCGCTGGTACAGTACCTGCAAATAACGTTTTATCCGCTGGTACAGTACCTGCAAATAACACTATCCTTTATTTCATATACATATTCGAATTTTTCAACAGGTGGAACTATGCCTATCTTACTTAATCTGGAATAAGAGGCTTTTCCTTGAATTCCAAGAACACTTTGAAGCTAAACTTCGAAAGTGTTTTAAAAGTAGGGAGTTCATGTGACGACGAAGTCATTACTATCAAGAATCCGAGAAAAATTACAAGAAATCATGTTTTTAAGATCTGCTTTGCGACTTCAGCGAAGTAAACGAAACTCGTGTCTTTACAGTTATAAGCTGATATTCTGTAGTGCGCAGAAGCTTCGAAATTTCGATTGGCGTGGGCCATTTGGTAAATGTCATATAATCGTGAATTGATCCCATTAGCCTTTCAATGGCCAAAAACGTTGGCACATCTTAAAGGATTGGGGATGAAAGGTTTTACAGCCAATTTGATATATCCTGCCTTTATCGACCGTGGTATTTTGGGGGAATTAAAAGTGAATTAAGATGCTTCGTGCCAAGGAACAGTCCGCCCGCCGAATAAGTTTTCCGGCGTATATTAGAGTGTCTCAAAAAATCTTTTTGTTGAAAAACATTTTTCCCCAGAGATTTTCCCATTCTTTTTCGTGCTAACAGAAAGTTTATGAAGTTTCACTCCTCGAAGTTTACGTGAAAGTTTACCTGTAAAGCCCTAAAATTTGAAAAAAGCTACAAAAATAGAAAATTTTTAGAATTTATTTTTCAGAAATTTTATATAGTGACCAATGTTTCAAAACTGGTTTATATACGTCTTATCAACATGTTTACTTAGAATATAAACACAAATGAGTATTAACTGTACTCTTAGCCACATATGATTTGAGGAAAAAAGCATTAAATGATGAATATTCGCACTAGTTCTAGGTTGTTGCTTTATAGAAACAACTTACAACAGTTACTATATGTTCACAATAACGCTAAAATGTTGAAGAAAAATATAAAAATGAATGCAGTGGTAAGTTAAAATCCACAATTTTATTTGACAGTTTATCATTACGATAAAAAGATTAAATACTCACAGTAATTAATTGTCCAAATAACTTTCATAAATTCCAATAACTTACATATATTCTCATGTCATCAGACTGATAATTTTTTAGTTCTTCATTTTTGGTTATCGAATGACTGAAATTTTCCATTAGTTTTACACCTCGTCAGGCTATGTCATTTATTACTTTTAAGCACTTAATAAAAGTTTTTTCATTTCTTTGAACACGAAATCTTCTTACCAGGTCTGAGGATTATTTTTCAACCAGGCTGCATCTTAGTTCAACAAGTGAAAAATCAATCATAACTTTCGTTCCAGTAGTTACCTACTACGGCACATCCCTGCAGCCATTGACTACAGGGTATGTGCCGAGATTGTCCTATTATTGTTGGGAGAAACTCCCCCAGAGGAGTTTGTTGGCAAAAGCCGGGAGTCATGGTTGATTTTTCACTCGTTGAACTAAGGTGGAGCCTGGTTCAAACACCATGCTCAGGCTTGGTAAGAAAATTTCTTGTTCAAACGAATGAAAACTTTTTAAGAACTTAAAAGTGGTAAATGGCAAAGCCGGACGAGGGGTGAAACTAATGGAAAATTTCAGTCAATCGATAATCAAAACTGAAGAACAAACTAAAAACTATTTCAGTCTGATGACATGAGTTTTTTTGACAATTATTAGGATTTTTACAATTTATTTGGACGATTAATTACTGTGAGCATTTAATTTTTTGATCTTAATGCTACGTGTTAAACTATGAAATAAAATTGTAGATTTTAATATCACTGCATTCATTTTCATATCCTCCTTTAACATTTCAGTAAATTTTTAAGCTATTATTGGGAACATACAGTAACTGCCATATGTTGTTTCTATAAAGCAAAAAACCAGAATTAGTGCAAATATTCATCATTTTATGCTTTTTTTCTCTGAAGTCATAGATGGCTAAGGGTACAGTTATTACTTATTTGTGTTTATATTCTAAGTAAATATGTCCATATGAACTTATATAAACCAGTTTTAACACACTGGTAACCATATAAAATTTCTGAAAAAAATTCTAAAAATTTTCCATTTTTGTTGCTTTATTTCAAATTTTATGGCTGTACAGACAAACTTTCGCTTAAACTTCGAGGACTGAAACTTCAAATACTCTCTGTTTGCACCAAAAGGGATGGGAAATTCCTGGGGAGCAAGGTTTTTTAACAAAAAGGGTTCTTTTGAGACACCTTAGCGTACATGTATTATTCCTTGATATCTTCACTTTTCAGTGAATTCCACCAGTGGAACATTAACTCCTAAAAGTCCGATTTTTAAATTGATTTAAAAATGTTTTCTGACTTTAATTTCTTGAATAAAACATGGAAAAAATACTTTAAAAAATCCTGTTTTGTTTTAAGTATGGTCTATGGCTAAAAAATAGTTTGTTACCATCTGGTAACACTGAGCTTTATTTCAGAAAAAAAATTTCTTGATAAAATTCTATAATATTAAACAGAGATGAGTTTTAATAACTAATAATACGGATAAAGAATTTCCTTCAACATTGTAGAATAAAATATGGTATTCTCAAGCGTGCAAACAAAGCAAAAGTGGTGCAGCCTCAAGTGAAAGAAATCCATTTTTTTTCAGCACTCAGACTGCCATCTATATGTTGTACATTGATTTAATAAAATTTTCAGGATGTATCCTAATGGCAGCAACAGGCATTAGTGCTCGAGACTTATTCTCAAGATTTTAGAAATCAAAATTGGGTATGTTGCTTAAAGGCAACACTGTGCAATTAAGGATTAAATATTTCCCGCAGGTTATAACTCCTTTAGAGGAATTGAGTGTTTTGTGGGCACTCACATTTATAGGTATGGTTGCTGCGGTTCAGAATATGTTGAGCTTGCTAGCTCCACAAGCAAGAACACCAAAAGTAGTTTTCGAATCGAAGTCTCTTCTCCGATCGCACTGGGTAGAGCTTTTTTTTTTCACCTAAAAACGGTTATACACTATGAAAAGTCTCCGTATTTTCTGTCTTTCTTTGAAAAACCTAAATTGGTTGGAAATATTTTTTCAAATGAATTTGTTGCGTTTTGGTGCCCACTGAAGAAAGCTGGTTTCTTCTCCATATAACACTGATATGAAGTCAGGCCGGACGGGACCGCTGACCACTGAGCCCCACAAGGAATGGCAACCACCGGTTTTGGATATTACCAGCCTTGACGCTTATCATGGTGCTAACCGAAATTTACACTTTGAGATTCACCCCGGGAACAGTGACTATTCTTAAGGTGGATTTACACGATGCCAGTAAACCCTTGCCAGTAGATCACGCGACCATTTTCTCTATGTTTGTCACTATTTTTGGAGGCAGAATTAGGCATTCCATGTTTGTTTATAAATCGTAATTTGGCATCCGAAAAACTTTTACGTTGTGGATATGATGTTGATTAGCTGACGCGGCTTCGCAGCGTGGATCGCCCGTGACCCAAGAGAATAGAAGGCCCTCTTGCTAAACCGGTTCTGATAATCTATAAGTTTTTAATACTTTTGATATGCATACGGCAGTATTTTATATACCGGGTTATGAATCAAGGAAATTGTCTTTGTAATAAATCTTTGTTTTGTGGCGTGTTTCTACATTTATATATTTATCCTTATTTATTAAATATACTACAGAGTTATACCTTATATTATTCATTATGTGATTTAGTTAGAATTTAGTTATTTCAGTGGAAAAAATTGTTTAACATTGCTGTTTCTAAATATGTGAAGATATAAATTTCCATTAAGAAATTTGAATGCATAATAAATAGTTTTATAAATTAATGTATTCATCTGTATATAGTTGCGTTCTACAGAGAAATCAGTTCATATTACTTTGCTTTGAAAAATCATTACAGTTTTAAAGATTTTAAATTTCTTTCAATCTTTGCATCTTATGTTGATATTTTATATACTTCATTCATCAATTCTGCATGCATGTGAACAATAAAACAGTTGTAGAAAAACATTTTGATATGAAATAAGACTCTTAAAATGTTATTCAAAATTATAAATGAAGTAAAAGTATATTGTAATTGTGTCAATATACATACTTGCAGTGGCGTACCTACATAAAATGACGCCCAGGGCAAATATAAAAATTGCGCCCTCTCCTTTCTTTATCTACTTAAAAGCTATTCTAAATTTTTTTCCGAAACTTAATTTTATAAGCGTTTATTTTTTAGTAAGAGAGGCTCTCACTGTTCTTAAAAGTAAAAGGACCCTTGCTTTGAAATTTCAGAAGTCCAATATCACACTCCTTAATAGTTTTTGGAAATGCAGAGATGAGCTATTTCGGTTTCGTAAAATCCATCTACGAATGTTTTTCGTTCCAGTTATCTTCCTTCTATTTAAAGAGGTTTTCGCATCTTTTTTTATTCAATTTTGAAATGGAATTTGAATCGTAATGTTGTTTTTTAATCACTCTAACTTCCTTGTCTTGTGTTTCATTGTGTTATATCCCAGAAAACTTATAGCATACCATCAGCAACAAATAAATCAATTCATGTTTGAGTGTATTTGACAGTAGCTAAATATTACCATTCAAAAATAAGGTGAAAGCATGAGATAAATATGCTGATTGTTGGCAACAAAGCTGAATTTTATAAATTTAGATTTACTCACTTTAATCAGTGTAAAACTGAAATTAACAAAAATCGTCATAAGGAAATTCATGTACGTTTTTAATTAAAACAAAAAAAAGAACTAAAGTGCTATAATAAACTAAAATTAAGAAATAATATAATATTTTTAAAACAAATTTCAAATTTAACTCATTTTTCAACAAAGGGAGAGAGAAAATGGCGGCAAAGTTATGTCTTTTTGTTGGAACACGACTGGTAAGATAACATTTCTAAAAGACATCATTCCAAAGTTTATCGAGTCGATAGCTTAAACTCGACATTTTAACTAAAAATTAAAGCATTAAAATTGAAGTGATTTGTTTAAAATTTAAATTTGAAAAGATTTTGCAAAATTCTCCTTTTTGCATTCTCATTACTGGAATAAATGAAAAGATGTATATTATTGACATCATATTCCAAAAATACTTCGTGAATGGGCATGATAATATCATTTTTGAGATTTAATTAATTTTTTTCGTGAAATAGATTTTGAGGTCCCTCAGAGTCTTGAGGCACGAGGCAAACGCCTCTAGAACCTGTGCGAAAAACCGCCACTGAATATTGAATAGTTCTTAGAACTCTTTGCACGTTCTCGTAACTTCTCCACATTCTCGGGGAAAACTTTCCGTATTCGCCCATGTGATTAAGCTATTAAAGACACACATGACAATTATAAACGGTTACACAAAAAGACCCAATTACAAGGACTCATTTTTTCAGTGATTTGAAGGTTTGGGGCAAGTTGTTAGTACAACAAGGCGGTTACACAATGTACCATTGTGAATGGGATAGTCGAGAAAGAACGAACTACTATAGTCAAAGACAGGTTAACTTGACAGTACATTAAAAGCTAAAGAGCGTATTATTTCATCCAGTCAAATAGTCTTGAAACGATCCTAATGTATTGTTACAAAAGTCATCCTGTGAGTGTATGATGGAAACAGTCCAACAAGCAGGATAATGGAGAAAGACACTTTATTCACGAACATTCTGGAAAACACAAAGCACAGGTAACACAAAAAAATCAACACTTGCACAAATTAGCAACACAAACAAACAGCAAATCACTAATAATAATAGCAACAGCACTTTCAGTTCAGTGCAGCTCGGCATCTATCAGCTTACCAGCTGGCACTGCGGACAAAACTCCAAAGATATTATTCAAAGGCGTTCCAAAGTCTTTCAAAGTCGATAAAACATGTCCTCAAGACGTTCATCAACTGCGGGTATTCATAGTCTTCCCTACAGGGCGTGACATCAAATGGATAGAGATAACGAGAAAATTCTAGTAATATTGGGGACCTTCATTTTGTCGCCAAATTTGTCTCCAAATCGCTAAAATGGTCGCCAAGATCAAGAGTCGTTGGCTTGACCTGCCCCGATAGCTAGTAAGAACATTTGTAAATGCCTCTTAAACCCTAAGACTAACATTGCTGGGAGGCGACATTCCATCTAAGTAACAATATTTTGAAAGTTGTTTGGATAGAATTTTTGTTTAAATACTAATGCTCAATATTCTCTGTAATATAAATCTATTTTTAAAACGAATTTTACTTTATTTCATGGATTTTTTATCTTCTTTCTGAGATTACGCGAATTGAAATTGAACCGTGATGCGTTCAGAGGAAGAAAAAAGAAGCATCTTGTGCTTCGTCGTCTTCGGAAGTTTTATTTGGCTACTTATCTCTCTCAGTGTTATTTAAAACGGCGTTTTATTCAGAACATGTTCATTTAGCGCTTTTTTAATTCTTTTTTTATATATCGTAGCAACTTACTGAATATTGCTGCATTTGAAGTTATTTATTGATCTGAGTTTTTTATCCTGTTTTTGCACCGTTAATTTTTATTTATTTATTTAAAGAAAATGCGCATTACAGTGCATGACACAAAAAGAACATCAAGCATACAAACAACAAAAGCAGTAAGCAGCGAATCTTAGAAACATTACAAATCGTAATAGAAAATTAAAAGTTGATAATAATCATTAAAACATTAAAAAAATAAAATTTGTAAAAACCATACAAACATTTAAAAAACGCATAAAAAATTTAATAGTTTAATACAGTCGTATATAGAAACAATAAGAAACGATGCAGAATTGAAGTCGAATATAAAAACGTTAAAACAACACATTAGGAATTCAAAAGTTAAAAACACTTCACCTTAAAAAACCAAAAGACATACAGTAGAGTCTCCCTACAACGAAGTCTTCCTACAGCGAATTTCTCCCTATAACGAAATTTTTAATCGGAATGTTAAATAACATTCAAAATATTCTCTATATAACGAAGTGGTTGTCTCCCTATAACGAATTTTTTCAGACCTTTATCTTTTCGATTTTTGCCATTTTTGAAGAAAGTTGCTAATTTCTGTGCAAACAAATCGCTCACACGTGCCTGTTTCTGGAACCACTCGCATTGTTCATTCCAGCGATAACACGTAACAATAGAATGCTATGTGAAGGGTAATGCAGTTGTGGGGACCTGTGTTTCTACAGAGGGAGCAACATTTCTACGGGTCAAGATTTCAAGAATCGGAGTGGATCGGGGGTGGAAACAGCAAATGGATGTGACAATACGCATTTTATGTTTATCCGTACTAGTGCATATTATTCTCTAAATTGGTGAATTGTCTTCACTTTTGAGCATTTTATTTATACAATAAAAATTAGTATAATTTTAACAAATTTATAATAAATATTACTTCATTTTTACTTGAAAGTCATAATTAAATATTTTTGAACTTATCGCACATACTAAAAAGTTTGTAACATTTACTTAAATAACCGCAAAATCTCTAATCTCCGTATAACGAAATTTTCTCTATAGCGAATTTTTCAACTGGAACCAAGCGATTTCGTTATAGGGAGATTCCACTGTATTAAAAATATCAAGTTCTTCAGAAAACCTATTAAAAATTTTATAAAATTTATATAACGAGAATTTATCCACATAATTAAATTTCGCAAACATATTTTGAAATAAACTGTTGACTCTAAGAGATCTGGCAGGCACAGCAAAATGTATAGATCTTAATATGCCACTGCAATAAATCAGATTATTAATGACTTTGTAGAAAGAGAGAACACAAGAAAGATATCGTTTGTATCTCAAACTAGGTATGTCAAAAATATTAAGTAGATGTGATGAGGCTATTTCCTGCGAGTATAAATTATTTATCTTGTAAAAAAATTACGCGTGAAGTTCGTTTGTTCAAGAATTTCGATTTTATTTTTATGATAAGGATCCCAAAAACACTACCGTATTCAAGATTAGATCGGACAAGAGTGAAGTACAGAACCTTCAAAGCCAGCTCATTAGAAAATTCTCTTATTCTGCGCTTAAGAAATCCAAGTTTTCCATCTGCATTTGAGACCATGCCATCAATTTATTGAGAAAAATCGAGTTTTGTGTCAAAAATGGCTCTAAGATCAGTAAATGAATTTGAGCGAAATAAGACAAGAACATTAATTCGATAAAAATAAATCAAAGTTTGAGATTTTTGAGTGTAACTAAGAATACTACATTTCTACATTTTTGTAACTTGTTGTCTGTGCACCACTTAAAAAAATTATTAAAATCTCTTTGAATAAGAGGAGCATCTAAATCGGATCGTATTAACCTAAACAATTTCAAATAGTCAGCAAATAAAAGATATTCAGAGGATTTTAAAATAAAACAAAGGCTATAATTTTGTAAATATGTGAAAATAAAACTTAAAAATATGTTAAGAAAAATGCAATATAAAGGCGATGCAAGAAACTCTAGAAGGTCATAACGAATTAAATTAAAAATACTATTAATGACGAAGCACAAAATATTGAAACGGGGCAAATGAAACTCAAATAGTTACATTACTGGCATTTTTCCAATTTTAAATAATTTTTCCAGCTTTATAAAAATTCCGAAACAATTTTTCTCTATCGAGAGCTCATTATTCGCGCCATAATTGTGGAGATTCATCGGTTCCATAAAGTAGGCATTTATTTCGCTTACAATTTCAGTTTCTTTTCAGGATGTTAGATTTTTTGTACTATTTTGAAATGAGCGACCTGATCCACGGTTTATGGCGTTTCTTATAATTCCGTTGTTAATCATTTTAACCCTTTATTTACCGAATTAACTTATCAGCAACTTTTCAATTTTATTTTGGCTTCACTAGCCTTCCAGCGGGCGCGCTTTCGCAAATTTTACGACATATCGTGCATCGTATTACATATATATATCGTGATATTTTACAAAAATAAATGCAACTTTTATTTATGTTATCTGTATTTATTAGCCTAATAGTAAACAAAGATTTTATAAATAAAATTGCACTTAAATTTATAAAAGAACGATATAGATATGTAATACGATGCACAATGCAAGTAGCTCTTGCGAAAGCGCTGCCGCTGGGAAGGTTAGATAAGTTTTGTTGCAGAATAACCCCAGGAAAATGGGTAGAACTTTTTAATTAATTAAAATAGCCTAATTAATTTAATTGATAATCAAAGAATTTTAATTCCTGTCTTCAGCTGACTTCTACCGCTTGCTGTCGAAACTATATTGTTCTTGCGAATACAGCCAGGAAAAACGGTCAAATTACGAAGATATAAGCATGATTAGGGGCCGTCCACAAATGATGTCACGCTTGGAAGGGGGGGAGGGGGTTCGTGAAATTGTGACAGTTTGTGATAAGGGGGAGGGAGGGGTAACAAGAAGTGTGACATCACACATTTTGGTTAAAATAAAAACATTTAAAATCAGCAAATTAAATTTTGAAATTACCAGAATTTGGGGGCATTTTTTTAATCGAAGCTAAAACAACTTTCATGTGATTTTTCTCTCTCTTATAGTCCTTTCTTTTCGAAAAATTCATTCAGGGTAGGTTCTGAGAATAGGGTAGCAGCAAAAATTCTTCACCATTAGAAGAAAACCTTCCCCTGTCACACCTTTGAAATGTCCAACAAAAGATACTTCGCCCCACCTGGGTGAGTGGTAGAACTGATAGTGGCACAAACAGGTTGATCTTATTGAGGCGTTTTTTTATCGTAATTCAATCTGTTTAAGAGTATTTTATGTTCATAAAGTAAAGATAAGATTTAAAGCAAAATATATCAAATTCCAAAATACTACTGTTTTCAATTGCTCTTTTATATTAATATTTTATTACTATTGCATAATAATTATGTATTTGTTGTAAACCTTAATCTTATTTCAAACAAAATAAGTACACATATAATCATTATTATTGTTATGCTCACAAATGTCATTAAAACACATAGTTAAAATTTAAAAATAAAATTTGATATATGATCGATAATGTAGCTTTGTTTCTGAACTGCAAGTATATCTTTATGTAATATAGCGTAACATGTGACAAGGGGGGGAGGGGGTATGGGAAAGTGTGACACTTTGTGACAAAGGGGGGAGGGAGGTCAAAAATATTGAAAAAAAGTGTGACATCATTTATGGACAGCCCCTTAATGTAGTACTTTTAAGTACCGTCGGTAAATATAGGGTTAACCCCTTAACATACAGTGACGTCTCTGACACGTGCATCGAATTACAGAATTTTTGCTATTGAAATCCGTAAGTAAGTCAACGTAACAATTAATTTTAAATACGAAAATCACCTGGACAAGCTTAAATGTCTCAAGTATCATTTACCATCTTAAATAGATTGAAATAATAAAAAGCATCCCAAAGGGGTGGTGGCATCTAATTAGGAGGTTAAATAAAATCGTCTGTCAAGGGGATAAGGGCAGCAGGACGCCGCCTGTTCCTCCTTCTTCTCGTAAACTTTCCCGTAGTTTATTACTGTAAGAATTGTTTTAATGGTTATGTGGATGTTTTTATTTTTTAAAATTTGCAGTAACAATGAAAACAAAGCATAATTTCTTAAAAATAATTTTAAAGTCACGCATTTTTTGTTGTGGAATTTTATTTTTTTGATTTGTAGACCAAGAAAATGGATTTCAGGGTAAATGTTTTATACAATGGGAATCTTTGTGACTCAATAAGCACATTCCAAATAAAATCGGTCATCACAAATTTTCAAGGAAATATATTCAGTTTATGCAAGGGAAAGTTGTTAAGACGTATCGCTGTCGGCGCAACTTTTTTTTGCAACTCCTGGGGGTTTTACAGCTTCACTTTACCACCAGATTGCCGCAACTCCTTATACAAGGTTCTAAGAATATATCCTAGAAATAATTTTGTAAATGTATCAACAATGGTTATATTGACTGATCAATGCGACTTAGCTGTTCGGCTCAAATTATCAAAATTAATTATTCGTCCCTGACTTCACGTAATTTCAGAGTTCGAGTAAGTAATATTTTATTTTCGCCGAAACCAATCCTTAGCTGATGTGCACAAAGTTCCCTTCTCTCACCTGCCCTTTTCAATGTCTATGTAAATGACATCCCAAAAGCACCAGCTGTCATCTTGCAATTTTCGCAGATGATACAGCAATTCTCACAAAACACCAACACCCTTACATTGCTGTCCAATTACTTTAAAATTACTTGTCTCAGCTACCGCTCTGGCTCACTGACTGGAAACTCAAAATAAATCCGTGTCTCTTGTTCACAATAAAGCGAATAATGTCCATTTTAAACCCCATCCCAATTTTCGGTTAGCCCGTCCCTTTCGTATCTGAATACAAATACTTAGGTTTAATGCTGGACGCAAAATTATCATTTGATTCCCATATCCAAAAAGCACTCATTAAAGCCAAAACCGCGAGTTTTACGCTCGGAAGGTTAATTGCTCGAAAGAGTAAATTACCGATTAAGCGCAAGCTCTCTTCTACAAAGCAATTCTATGGCCCATTCTGCTTTATGGCTCCCCCATATGGGGAACAACTTCAATCAAAAACCTGCGTAAATTGCAAGTTTTCCAAAATTAACAGCTCGTAAGGATAGTTGACGTTTTTCGGTACGTTCGACGCAAGGTCATTCATAGTGGCCTCAAAATTGACCCTGTTTTGGATTTTATGAAGACTATTTTTTAAAAATTCTTTGAAAAATTACCCCAGACTCCAACGAACTGTTGCAAATACCACCATACGACCCAACCGTTCAAGTTCTCGAAAGAGACAAAGAACGATGCTGAATTACACATTTCAAAATTTCCCGTCAATTAAAAAGACGTCGGGATGTGAGACAGTCGAAGAGAATCTGGACCCGTAATTTCCTCAAAATGTCACGTTCCGACTTTAATCAACCCGCTACGTTGTGCAAAACCGCGTTTTTTACCGAGTGTTAGGAATTCATTGTCCAAAGGTTGTAGGTGGAGCTGTGTGTATTCTTACACTTGTATATAATCTTACTCACGTAATGAACAGCTTCTATTCTACCCCGAGTCTGTCCATCTCTACCCTGGGTGATATGAGGCCCAAGCCATCTGCGAGATAGACCCCTCCATTTTGGTGTAAAGCGGGGTTTACATGGGGTGAGCAGCCCGTAATGTCGAAGGAAAGTGCGGTTCCTTTGTGTGTAATGAGGGGTTGTCTGTGTATTGAAGATTTTTGTGTTCAGGTTAGTGTGAGTTTTTTGTGTTAAAATCGGCATTAGTGTTGTGGTCTTTTGTGATTAAACATCGTGTTAAGATAATTGTGAAGTTGAAGTATGTGGTTATTAGTGTAGTGTATTTTAATTGTGTTGAAGTAGAGAGGTGATGGACATATTTAGTGCTGTGTAGAGGTAACAAAGAGGTGTCAGAAATTTGTGTGTTTCGGGAGTTTAGCAAATAGTGTAGCGTTAAGTGTTGATTAATTTGTGACGAGCAATTAGTGTAAGGTAACTATAATTGTGAGGAAAAAATTATAGTTGTGTTAACAAATTTGTGTCGAGGTAACAGGTGGTGGTAATTGTGTTGAGGCAATTATAGAGTGCTAATAATTTGTGAGTGGCGTTAATTGTGATAGTTTGTGAATTATCTGTGTTGTGTTAATCAGGCGGTAATAATGATAATCAGTGTGTCGAACTAGTTAATTGGTTCAGTGTTGTTAATTGTTGTGTTGAATTGTCATTTCTAGAGTTGAGATAATAGTGTAGTTAATTGGTTGAGTGTATTGCTATTTAGTTGTGTTGGAATAGTATAGTTAATTGGTTCAGTGTGTTGTTAATTGTTGTGTTGAATTGCCATTTGGAGTTAGTTGTGTGCTTTATAGTGTGTTGAATTGTTTAAATCGCAGTTCAATTGTATTTAGTGATTAAAAATGTCTGGATGAAGAATGTATATTTGGAAGCTGAGGAAGGATGATATAATTCTGGTTGTGAAGGAAATGGGTTTGACTGTGCCAGCAGATATGAGATTTATTGATTTAAAAAATCTTATAAAGAACAGCGATATATATATAAATCAATTAGAGGTTTTCAAATACATTATTGATAGTGTATAGTGTAGCCGAGGGAAGGCGGCAGCGAGAACCCTAGGAAAGGAAATTAGAAAACGAGCAAAGGAAATCAAAAGCCGAGACAAGGGAAAGCGAAATTAAAGCAAAATTGCAAATTAAAAGAGCAAACTAAATCTCTTCTCTAACTCGCTGAATTAGAGAAGCAACTAGAAATAGAGATAATGAAAAAGCATTTCCTAGAAATCAAAAATTGCTTAACAAGATCATATCCAAATTTGTAGTTAGAACCCCGAGGAACAAGTGGAAATTGTTCCGACCTCTTAAGCATTCCTGAAGAAGAAAAGGGTTCTAGTAAACAATCAGCGGAATCGGACGGACGGAAAGGGATTTTGACCACACCCGTCAAGGGGCTGGTTGACCTCCCTGGGTTTCCGGCCATAAATAAACACTTGCATCTGCCCCGAGCCCTTTTGGACAAACTCTGCAAAGAACCGAAAGGACAGTTAATGGGGAAAGTGTCGTTACTAAGTGTGGTAACGAGAATAATGCTGTTTCTGATGTAGGCAAATCGGATACGATTACCAAATTTAAGAGAGATGTGGGTGTGAAAGACAAGAGATTGATGGGAGTCTCTGGAGACTGATTCGGAAGTTCAAAATGAGAAAGGTTTTTCGAAACGATTGTGAATATCGGGATGAATGCAGATGATTTGTTTATTGTGGTGAAAAGAGTTAATAGGGCAGTCAGTCGATCCGGTGTAATTGTAGGGCATATTGAGGAAATAGAGAAGGGTCTTTCTGGAAATGATATGGTTTTGGAAGGTGGAATTAATGCAGGCAAATCGTGTTTGGTTGAAGATAGCGGGAGGATGGACTTGGGACTTGGATTGCCGTCAGATGGTGTAGCGGATTTGATGGGTGATGGTTTTGAGTTGAGGTCCGATAGCTGTGATCAAGAGAAATTTCTGGTCAGCGTGTGCCAGGATTTTGTGAGAGCAGGTGTTGGGAAGGTGTTTGGGTTAAATTTGAGTCCTGATCAAGAAGTGTTGTTCTGAGAGTTGAGGAACAGTTTGCTAGATTGATCGAGGTATTCCGAGGAGGGAGGAGACTGTGATTCAACAGAGCGGAAGAAGCAACTGCTGGTTTGGCGAGATCAGCTACTTATGGCCACCCGAAGGATGCCTATGAATCAACGTAGGATGGATCCTGGAATTTCAAGAATGCGTTAGCGGGTATTTGAGAGAGGCAAATTAAGGAACTTCTTCACCTGCATCCGGGAAAGTGCTAGCGGTGGAAAGGTGGTGTTTTAATGCATCTTACTTCGGTGTCATGCAGGAAAACAGCTGTTTAAGTGTTACCTGTGATTCTAAGCGTGGAATATAGAACTGTGAGTATCTTTAAAAACTTTTCGTTTAGGCTGATTCCGAAATTGTAAAATGGCATCTGTTCAACTGTGTTATAAAAAATATAATTGGTTAATTAATTCGCTAAGTGAATTATGTGTTTAATTTGATGGTAGGGTTTCAATATTGGTTGATTAATCTAAAATTATAAATTGTGTTCTAGTGAAAAAATTAATGGATGTATAAGTATATTTAATTGAGTAATAAAGTTATTTCTGAATTTAGAAAATGAGCCTTTTCTCTTAAATGATTAGAAAGTGCAGTTACTTATTTCAACTATTCTGAATTGCAACAGGCTATATTATGGAAATTGCTAATTTAATGTATTTATATGAGTTTGGCTTAAATAAGTAAGTTTACGATGAGTATAAGTTTAAAATGCGGAATGTTTGTGAGCTTTTGAATGCTTCTTTAATCTGTGTAAATTATCCTTTCTGTATTTGCATTATTTGATTAATTTGCTTTCAGCAATTTTAGGGATTTATGTGTTTCTTGAGTACATTCCGCGGTGAGTGCAGGTTGAGTTCTGGAGTGTAATGAAAATCTCCTTTACAACGGTTTAAATTCTGTTTCTGTGCTAGCATTATTTGAATCAATTGAGTTATTTACATTAACTAATTTTAATTATTTTGTGTATGTGTGTTATTTGATTAATTTATTTACTTAATCATTCTACTAAATTTATGTGTTGCATGTGTTTCCTTTAAGTTGAGTTATTCACATTAAGCAATTTTAAGGAGTTTGTGATTATGTGTTTTGGTGAGGACATTACACGATGAATAGTTAAGATTCCATAATGAACTGAGAATGTTCTTTACATCTGATTTAAATTCTCTTTTGTATATGTGCGCTATTTAATTACTTGAGTTATTTGAATTAAGGATTTCTGTGCTTATACATTTTAATGAGGTTAGTGTATTAGTGAATAGGAATTTCATAAGTTGGATATTTGAATTAAGTGAAATTTGTGATTTTAGTGTGTTGAGTTCTTAGGAGATTAATGATTTCATCATTTGCTTCCATTTTTAGTTAATTTAGATTGTGTTGTCATTGAATTTGAGTCTAGTGTTTCAGTTCTTGGAAGTTAATGATTTTCATCGTTTGTTTTCATTTTAAGTAATTTAGTGTGTTAATGTTTGAAAGCTAATAATTTTAATTATTTACTTATTATAATTAATTGAGATTGTGTTTTTAATGATTTGGATGACCTGGTCATCGGGGGCCAGGATGTTAGGAATTCATTGCCCAAAGGTTGTAGGTGGCGCTATGTATATTCTTATACTTGTATATAATCTTACTCATGTGTACAGTAAGTCACTTTGTAAATAGACATCACGTAATAAACAACTTCTATGCTACTCCCGAGTCTGTCCACCTCTACCCTGAGTAATATGAGACCCAGGCTATCTGCAAGATAGACCCCCTCCACCGAGAGCTCTAACTTTCAATTCAAAATTACCACCGTTTTCCTGCTGTATTATTTTGTCTCAGTCCTTTTTAATCTTATTTTGCCTTCTAATTAACCTCTTATTGAGTTGTAACACAGTAGCTTAAATGAGAAAACGGATCTGGGCACGGAAATACCCCTTATCCAAATTTTCACATCACACTAGCATCTAGCAGTGTATTCCCACTCAAGTTTAAACCTAAGCACTAGCTTTTCTCCAGCACTTAGGGGCTCCTCTCAATTATTCCATCTGATTTAATATCTCAAATTCGAATGATTTCATGGCTATTTTAATTAAAAGACCAGACCTTAATTAGACATGGAGGTGCATGGGATGCTTCGCATCCTCGCTGTACTTTGTAAAGAAAACTCCGTTGCGTTGACTGATCACAAATGGGAATAAGAATGATGCTTTTTGGCATTTTTCTTTGAAACGCATAAGTTTCAGTAGGTTATTTTTATTATTTTTCAGTAGGGTATTATTACTTTTACGGTCCATACGCTGTTGTATGAGAATAAAATTTTTTTAAAAATTCCATTTTATTTCTGTTAGCTTTTATTTGTTGATTATATTATTGATGTTGCAGAGTTTTAAGTTTAAGACCTGCGAAATTTATTTTTATAATAAGCCTGTAGTTTTTATAAACCTGAAGTATGGAATTCTTGAATATACAAATCAATCATTGAGTCTAAAATAGCATTTTTTCAAAGTTGTGTTATTATTTAAAATTAAATTATTTTAAAATTTTACAATTTTTTAAATACAGTAGTATCCACATCAGGGGGTGTAGTGGAGTCGGAACGCACCGGAACTGCGTCCGGGCACGGATTTCTAATTTTGTTTAACTCGCCGGAACACCGTTCCGGCACTGTCTTTTCTTTACGAGAAATAATTAAGAAAAAATGTAAGATACCTGCTTAAAACAGCTCGATCTTTGTCTAATTCTTACCCTTGAAAATATGATAAATATTTAAATTAATAAAAGTAATAAAATGGCAAGGAAGGAGTTAAAAGCAATGTTACCCAACGTGGGGTCCAAACCCCACAGAGAGCAATTAGATTGTTAAGGGGGCAATTCGATAACTAAAACAACTGAACATTGAAGTAAGGCGGCTGTGGAAAAGGGAACTTCTTGAAAAGATTTATAGAACTATTTGATACTCTTAGTGATTTTTTAAGTGACAAAACAGAAACGAAGTACCTATTAACAATCGATGGTAAAGCAATATATTAAATAATCAACTTCAAGGAACAAATAAAAATCTTGCTGATGCGAAAGCGAAGATATTTGATTTCTTTACCTTTATTGAATTATGTCAAAAATATATTTACAGCAAAAGTTTCATTGGTTCCAAAAATGTGAAGGGACTGATACCGTTATACTTGTTATTGTCTATCATCTGAAAATTCTCTCGGCTGATTTAAAAGATTTTCTGACTTGAAACAGACTGATTTTCCAACTTGGATGATGCAGCCAATGTTAATGGATTTTTCTGATATTTAAAATTTGTAGTATCAAGAAGAAATCGCAGAAATGCAAAATCATGAGTCAGTTAAATCTTTATTTAATATAATGACTTTGTGAGGAAAAAAAAATCAAATATCCAAATTCAACCAAATGTGCAAGAAAACTATTGTTACCGCTTCCATCTTAATAATTGGTTGGATGTAGTTTTAGAGCCGTAAATGTTTTGTTGCTAAAAAAAAGAATAAGGCTGGATACAACACAACGGGGAGACTTGAGGCTAAAGCTAACTAAATTTGAGCCTAACATAAAATCTGCAGCAAGCATCAAGCGCAAAGATCTCACTAAACTTAAATAATAAATAGTTACTAATAATTAAAATACTATAGAAATATCTTTCATTAAAATTATTTCCTACTTGAATTTCAGTTCTCCATTATATATTTTGAAAACTTACTTACTGTGTTTCTCAACAATTTCCTGATGATTTCTTCCTAAAACTTATCATTTAAGTTTCTTCAGTGAACAATCCAATTTTTGAATATTAAATTTATGTTACATAAGGGGTATAAGAATTTTAGAAAGGCTGTTGTGGGGCATGGCACAAAAAAGGTTTGGAAACACTGAGTTAAAGGCATGAAGGTTGCCAACATTTATTTTATGTTTCGATTCGGAAAACTCCTGATATTTTCTATATTACTTATCAATGTCATGATTTCATTACTTAATTATTACTTAACTTTAGTATAACTTGAAATTCGCATAAATTTTTTTTTAAATTATTCTTTAACATCTTCATTATATTCATAGTTTTTGCTACAGTACGCATTATTTTAATGTTTAATCAAAAATAAAATAATAATTGTAAAGGGTTGTTGAGTGTGAAGTGTGTATTATTTCACAGTTTCAATTCCTAGATAAAATAATTATGGATTTCAAATGTAAAAAAATATTTTATTCTGAAGTAACCTCCTATTTTTCCCCATCACCCTCTCCATTTTGCCCCCCCCCCTCAACAATATCACCAGGCCAGAGCGTTCCGGCGCTGCTTAATTTATGACTACACCACTTCTTGCGAATGGCATTACCGCACCAACCAATCAGAGCATCCGAACTAATGTCGTTGTTAATCTGTTTTCGGTCCGGAGTCTACGGTGTCGAGTTACTTCGTTCCTCTTAGGATCGCCAACTCTTTGCCGCCAAGAACGG